>JAOWMA010000138.1:0-120473 GCA_025962755.1 Colletotrichum tropicicola
TAAGGTTTTACTAATATTAAGTAAAGTATATAATACTAAAATAAAGCCTATATTATACTTATAAAGTATTTTAGGAAAATTAGTTAATAATACTTAATAAAAAAAATATTTAGTAATCTTTTTTCTTTAAGTTTAAAAGATATAAATAGAGTAATTAATATTATAAACTATAATAATTTAAGAGTATAATTTTAATTTAGTCTACTTAAAAGTATAAATAACTAAAAGTCTTATTTTTATACTCTCTAATAAACTATAAAAGTTATTTATAAGTCCTATAGTATACTATATTACTTAACTTTAATAGTTATCTATAAAGGTGTTTAAGTAAGTAGTAAACTACTAAGTTTTTAAGATACTTAGTGAGTCTTTGGCGACCGCTGCGGCGTCCTGAATATGGTCTAGTGTAAAGCCCGCGATGTTATAAGGTGTGGAGCCCCCGGACGCCCCTCTTTCTGAGGTGCCCTTTGCGGCCCAGCGACAGCAGCTCCACGTCCTTCCACCTGCTGTTCCTGTCGCTTCTCCTGTATTCTTTGGCGGCCGGCCGAGACACGCGCCGCACAGAGACACCAAGCCGCGTATCGCCGTGTCGAGGGCTTTGGTTTGTTCGGTCGCAGGTCGCAGGTCGCAGGTCGCAGGTCGCAGGTCGACGGCGGATGCTCGGGTTGCAGAACGCCAGATCGTCTCATCCAGTGCGCTGAACAGTGAACAATGCGGGGGAGACGACCTAAAAATACGGAGAAGCTGCGACGAGGCGCACGTCAAGCGGCGGCGGGCGGCGACTTGGAGACACGGCCACGCGACCCCTCACGCTCAACCGTTGCCTCTGCCTGCATTTTGTTGGGACGTTGCAGGCTTTTTGCTTGGTCCAGCCGGGTCAGTTCAACACTTCGTGCTGCGAGTCTGCGACGAGTTCCGCTTCTCCCCTCCCGACCGGCCTCAGCTTCCGCATGCCCGTTGCAGCCGCCGAATCGGCCCCCGTTACCTCGGGGCGCAGAAGAGGAGCCCGTTCTGAATCATTCTTGTGCCGTGTCTGGACGCAGCCCGGCCGCTGATTGGGCGGCGCCCGTTTTCTCTCCCCGTCCGTGCTGTCGTTCGTTGTTTTTGAGCCGGTGCATTTGCAGCTGTCTCGATCCTGTGCCTGCGCTTGTCTGCAGTGTCTGCAGCTGCGCAGACCACGCCGCGAGGTCATTAGTACGTCACAGCTGCGGCCAAGTCTGGCCCGCCAAGTGGCTTGGTTGGCGTGGCGTCTGTGGTTTTCCCTCTTCTTTCCATCCATTGGCCAATTTGATTCGAGCTCAGGCAGCCGTTCCAATGTTAGTAGAGGATCCAAGTGTCCGTGGATTGCATTCTCGCATCAGTCATTGGCCACGTCATACTTCGCACCAATATCGTGGACAAATTACGTCCGCTCGAAGAGAGCCGAGAAGGGAGTTGAAGATTATCATGGCCGAATGGCGCCTCCATGACCCACGAGAGAGTAGAGTTCCGAACCACAATCAGATTGCACAATGGATCCAAACCAGTCTCCTTGCCTTCTTTTCCTTTGCCGTCGCATCGTACCAGACTACTTCTCGCTCTTGTCCCGCCCCAGAATCTTGGGCCCAAAGTTGTACCACCCGTACCCCTCGATGCTGGCGAATACGCAAAACAACGCAATCAGCCATCGCCTGGCCCGTGGGCTCGACGTGATGTGCTTGATGTCGAAGGCCGGCATCTCAATGTCTTCGGGCTTTTTGTTGCCGTTCTTGCCCGGTCCGGAGCCGGCGGCACGGTACCGGGCGGTGGTGGAGAATGCGGAGCGCTGGAGCGGAGACCGTAGGGCCGTGTTGGTGATGCGTGCCACCAAGGCGGACATTTTGTGGTTGTTTGGCGCGGGTGTGGCTGGTTGAATGATTTAGATAGATGTAGGTGGTACTTTCCACCCTTTTTTTCGTTTTTCTTAACACTCAGAATATGATTGTGATTTCTTCGTCGATTTGATGTCAAGCCGCCGTATGTATCTTGCTGTCGCTATTTACGGCCCATGCGTCCAGGGTCGCTTTTCACGGAGGATGCGTCAGGGTCATCCCCAGACGGCATGGTTAGGCGCGAGGTGCCACCGAGCCGGCTGCACCCGGCCCCTGGCACGCACCCTCCGGGGCGCACCGGATCACAAAGACGTCCATTTGCCCATTCGAGCATAATGCTTACAGTCTTGAACAAAATGAGTCATGTGCCATTCGCAACTTGCAAAATCTTTCTACAATACCTTCATGCAATTCGTCAGTGCGAGTCTAGCAACGCCCTCCCAATCCCAATGCAATGAACCGCTCATGACCTGTGAATCGTCAGCGGCTTGAAGGGCTTCCTCAGCCGGTCTATCGGTGCAATCCCGCCCTCCTTCTTCAGCGCCGCGGGTCTCCTGAAACCTCCAAACCCATTCGTCGTAGTCGTCGCGTGCAAGCAGCTCGCCGGGCGTTCCCGAATCGGCGGTGGCTGATCTTCGCCATCGTTCTCCTTTTCTGGCCGTGGCGGAGAGCTGGAGAAATTCGCATAGTGTTTCCTCGGTCCCGTGTCGCCGTCAAAGATTGGCTTGGACGGCTTGATGGGCATTTTGCCCGCTCCAAGCTTGTGTCCAGTAAGGCGAGGCTCGATAGCCGGTGGTGGCCGCTGGGCTCGCAGGTTTGGCAGCTCTGGCAGCTCCTGAAGAGCCTGCCTAGGGGGCGCCGCGGCGCTCGACATATCCGACCTTGACCTCTTGACAAAACCGAGGAGGCTCTGCTGGTCGGCGGGCCGCTTGGTCGTTCCTCTCCGGGGACCTGCCGCCTTGGAAGACCCGGGGCCGCGCTCGCCAGCTGAGGCTGCCATCTCCTGCGCGGCCGCCAGCATCGACTGAGCGGCGCTCGCCGTCGTGAACCCAGGCAGCGACGACATGGTAAACGTAGATGCGGCGCCCATGGTCGTGGATGCCGCGTCCATGGTGGTGGATGTGTGCCATGACGGCACTGGCTGGGTGTCTTCCTCCGAGGCCGACACCATTTGCGGCTTGGAGCGCCGCTGCCATTGACGATTCCTACCGCTTTCCCCCTCGCCAAAAGAGTCCTCTGGGTTTTCGGGATACAGATTGTCTTCGGGCCTTTCCATGAGCGGCATCCCGTTAAAGACCTTGTCTTGCGTGGGAACGTCCGACTCCCGGCGGAGGATGCGGCCAATCTCCTGCAAAATTCCCGGTTCGAAAGACGGGCCGCGCTTCCTAAAGTACGGATGGATCTCGGACGGGATGAACGGCGACAATTCGGTGCGCTCGCCCCCGTTGCCGCCATTCTGCGAGCTGTACATGGGACAGCTGAGGTACAACAAAGACTTGGCCCGTGTCATGGCGACATACAGCAACCGGCGTTCTTCGTCGAGGTCCTCAGACCTCATGTGCGGGATGGACCCGTTGTACACGGCCGGCACAAAGACAATCGGCCACTCGAGTCCCTTGGCTGCGTGGATGGTTGAGATGGTCACCAGAGGCTTGTCTTCGGTGTCACCCTTTTGGGCATCCGATGCCAGCGACACGTTCGCGAGAAATCGGCCGAGCGCGTCGTTCTCCTGCACCTGCTGAACACCGTCGATTTCCGGGAGGCGATCCTCGTCGGCCGTTGCACTCAGATCCCGCATGAAGTCGCCCGCCAAGCTGATAAACTCCTGCACGTTGGCCCACCTGGCCTCGTGCTCTTCCGGGTAGTTTTCCTGAAGGTACCGTTGAAAATTGAGCTGCGAGAGGAGGCTCTCAATCAGGTCGACCAGGTGGTAATACGGGCTTCCGCTGGGCGGCTCCTCAATCTTCCTCCGTATGCCCGATACTAGCCTGATGAGCTCTCCGCTGATCTTTTGCTCCATGGCCTTTTTGATGTTGGTCTTGGCGATGCGGTCGCCTCGGCAGTGCTTGTTCAGCAGCGCCCACAGACTCAGCTTGGCCCCCTCGGCCTCTTCGAGAAGGGACTTGATGGTGCCGTCTCCGACGCCGCGTCGGGGGACATTGATGATGCGCGCTACTGCATCGTTATTGTCGGGCTGATGAATGACGCGCAGGTAGTCGAGAATCACCTTGACCTCTGCACGCTCGTAGAATTTGAACCCACCAACCATTCGGTAGGCAATGCCGGCTTTGCCCAGAGCCGATTCGATGTGTCTCGAGAGCGATGCTGATCGCAAGAGAATGGCCACGTCGTCGTGGTTCAACATCTTGCCTGCCATCAAAAGGACTCTTCGAATTTCCGAAACAATCCATTCGGCCTCAATAGCCGAGGACTTGAGCCGACGCAGGACCGGCCGCGTGCCTTTGTTGTGGGTTGGCAGTAGCACTTTCTGGTAACGCTTCTTGTCTTGCTGGATGATTTTCAGAGACACGTCCAGGATGGCTTGCGATGAGCGGTAGTTTTCTTCCAGAGAGATCTCGTCGGTGTCGGGGTAGTCCTTCAGGAGACGGTACAGGTTCTTGATCTCCGCGGACCGCCAGCCGTAGATGCTCTGGTCTGGGTCCCCCACAATGGTGATTCTCTCCCGCGCCTGCGCAAAAAGCTTCATGAGCTCATATTGAATGCCGTTGGTGTCTTGGTACTCGTCGATGAGCACGGCCTGGACGTTGGCGACGCACGATGGGTGCTTCTGCAGCAGCTCCACGCAGCGGGTCAACAGGTCGTCATAGTCTAGCAAATTTGACCGCTCGAGATGGGTCTGGTACTCGCGAAAGCACGTCTCCATGTCGCGACTCGTGGGCATTTCCTTTCCGTTGCGTTTCGGCGGAGCTTCGGCATTGCCCTTGGCTTTCTTCTTGCTGATCCACGATCTCGCCGCCGGAGGGTCCACAGACAGCTGGAAGCGCTTGCATATCCTCTGGATGATGGACCTCGAGTCCGAGTCGTCTGCGATGCCAAACTTTTCGTCGAGCCCGATCCGCTTGCCGTACGCAGCCAGATATCGACGAGCAATGCTGTGGAACGTGCCGAGCACAATCTTCTTCTCGCGGTCGCCCCCGAGGGCCTTGCCGATGCGCTCCTTCATCTCCCGCGCGGCCTTGACCGTGAAAGTGGCGACAACAATGTCTGGTGGTGCATACCCGACATTATCCACCAGCCAAACGACCCGAGAAGTGAGCGTGTGCGTCTTGCCGCTGCCCGGTCCGGCCAGGATGGCAACCGTCGCGGCCTTGGACGTGACGGCTCGACATTGTGCCGCGTTGAGAGTAGCCAAGATGGATTCAGCCGGGCCGGGGGCCGAACTTGACGACTTCATCGTGCAGGGCGGTCATGGGAGAAGCGTCGTGCTAAGAAGCCCCGTTGAAATACTGAGCAACGATGTTGTGCCTCCCGGCGTCGACGCGCTGAGGCATGTGGACGCGACGGGCCGACAGGGGTGTCAACATCGCCGGCTGCTGATCCCAGCGCATGGTCACGTGAGGGCAGTGCCTGCCAAGATCGCCACGCACGTGCCACTCTGGCCGATCCTCCGTGGCCCCCGGTACGGGGCGACACCCACACACAGTGGACAAAGCAGTGCAAATTCGCCCAATAACCGATGGCTGCCTCCATCACCACCGCCCGCTGAGACAGGAGCTGAATACCAGGCCGCCGGGCGACCCGGCCTCAGCGGACGTCAGTGTTTGAGACCAAAGAGGCTTTTGTCGAAAAGTCAGCTTTCAGCCCGCGGCGAACTTGACCGAGTCCGGATGCTCCGCCGAACGGCTATCGACTGTTGCCCCGAGGAACCCCAATTGCCTCGTGCCCGCCGAGACCAGCGTTCGCCGCGCTGATTCGACGAGCTCGGCTTCGTTTCTTCGATTGAGCGTACCATCCCGCCGTTCCCATCCCACCCTCAGCGACTAGAGGGTGCCCAAAAAACGCTCCATCGGGCTTGGGGAACAAGCATCGCTCGGACAAAGTTTGTTTTCGCTTTGATGACCCGCGAGAGGTTTCTCCCGCCGCAAGCGACACGAGCGTTGCAAGGTTTGTTTTTTGCTGGTTTGCAACAGCGCAGCTCAACGGGCAAAGTGGAAGTCAACGTGCCATCGGCCCAGTCGGGGGAACGGCGGCGATCCTATCACGCCCTCTATCACGGCCGACAAAGTTGCGATCACCACGGTTTAATGCCGACGGCAATGTGAAGTCACACTAGGCAGAGATCCCATTCGCGAGGGGCTGTGATGGCCTGTGCGATATGTCGTGCCCTATTGCAGCAGCACATGCGGTCAGAGAGACGGGGTGATGGGCCGACGCAGGGATATCCGCCGCCGGGACCTGCTCAGGAGAGCACAGGAAAGCAGAACACAGGACGAGGAGCGAGGACGACAACAGACAGGTGACCTGGGGGCCGGTCGTCTTTTCACACGTTCTCCTGGAGTCGGGCGACTGTGAATGGACGACGGGTTTGGGGCCTGGCCGGCATGGCATTGCCCTGCAGCGACGAATTGAGTTGACAGCGTCAGTTCGGGTGTGGCACGGCGCGGGGTTGGATCAACTCGGATGTGACGAAGCAGCCCAATCACGACCCCGGTGGCCCTCCTGGGCGCTTACGGCCCCCTGCCGTCACGTCGATCCGTCCAACCACATCTCGGGACGCCCTTGATGCTCCCGCCTCGTCTGCAGACGACATTAATAGCCACGGGCCATTTTGGGCGCCATTCTGTCGTCGCCATCATGCAAGTGCGACCGCTACGCAGACTCGTGCCTGGGGGCTCAGCAAGTCAGAGGCGAGAGCACACGGCCAGCGCCAATCTCGACGCACTGCCGAACCTCACCAGCCGCTATATACCCTTTGTGCGCCGCATATCCGTGCCTTTCCATGTAACTTCTCCATCACAATGTGTTTCGGACCCTCCGCCAGGAGGTAAGACGATCAAAGCTGGATTTGACTTTTAAAGACTTCCGGTGTCCTCACCACCATGAAACCCGCCCAAGCCTCTTCACATAACTCTCGACTTTCTCTTCGCTTCTTGACCTTCATTCTTTACTCCTGTTTCTGCAGCCCTGCGACTGCAGTCCCGTCCAACAACAACCCTCTGAACATCAACTGGGATCCCGCCCCGGCGCCCGAGGACGGTCCGCCCGCGTCTGCAAACGCTTTGAGAGATCCCGCCTACCTGCCCTACCAGGTCGGTGCCATCGTCGGTTCCTACGGCGTGTCGTTGGTGCTGGTCGCCGTTTTGTTGCTGCTACTCTCCAAGAGACGTCGCGAGGCCCTCTCCGCCGGCGACAACGAGGTCTTCTTTGACGAACCAGAGCTCAAGTCGCCGCCGCCTAAGCTAGCCTTGGAGGTGCCCAACTCGCCCAGAAGCATCCCGCGGAGCCCTGTCCGCAACTTTTCCTACCCGTCCCCGGAGGACTACCAGACCCCGGAGTATCCCTCGCCCCAGACGCCCTACATCGCCCCGCCGCCGCCGGGAGTCCTTCACGCGCCAGGAACAGACTTTTCCGTGGACCAGAGGATCGTGGCAAAGGACAAGAAGATGGCGCAGACGCAGCTCGAGGAGATGTACAAGTACGTGATGGAGCAGGAGGAGGCCAAGGCGCAGGGCATCACGCTGCAGGGCTCGCCGGTGCTTTCGACGAGCGCGCAGATGCCGCCGCCGAACAATGCCAACTTTGGCAAGCCGACGCTGAAGAAGGAGAAGCACAAGCCGGCCAGCCTAAAGCTGACGGAGGACAAGCCCGAGAAGCAGTCGCGGGCGTCGTCCATCTTCTCGGCACTGCGGTCTCCCAAGAAAAACAAGACCCCCAAGGGCATCAGCATCTCGTCCCCCATCATGACGCCCATGACGGGAACTTTTCCGCGGCAGGAGTCCCAGGAGCTGAACGCCATTCCGCCGCGGCAGTACGCGCCGCCGCCGCCTCCTCCGGTGCCCACCAACCAGGTGCCGTACGGGGTGCATCAGCACAACGGCCAGGTGTCGCCCATCACCCCGGACCACTCGCCGGAGAGCACGCAGAGCATCGACGAGCGGATCGGCGGGCAGATCCCCATTGGCCACGTTCGCATGCCCTCGGGGGCGCCCTCTGCCGCGTCCGAGGTGGACCCCAACTCGGCCACCACCGAGCGGTCAACGGCCCCGCTCATCGGGCTCCCGCAGTCCCCGAAGCCGGGCGCCCGCTTCCCCACGCTGCCCTCGTCCCCCAAACCCGGTGCCACGTTTCCGTCGTCGCCCAAGCCAGGGGCCACGTTCCGGAACAAGGCCCCGTCGGCGGTCCGCACTGGCGGCGCGCTGCCCCTGCGTGCGTACGAGCCGGCCCTCAGCTCGCCGTCGCTCGCGTCGCAGACCACCAAGCAGACGGTGTTTGAGCGCACGGGGCCGCTGTCACCGTCGGGGGCGCGCACGCCGGCGACGGGCATGGCTGTGCCGTACTCGCCGTACCAGCCGTTCACGCCCTGCGTGCCGATGACTCCATCGCTGGTCACCAAGGCAGACCGCAAGCGGATGAAGAAGCTGGAGCCCAAGACGCCGACGTTGGAGATGGTCAGGAGCGACGACGACATTTGGTGAGGGGACCGAAAAGGGAAATACCATATAGACGGCGGATAGCAAGGGCGACCGGGTAATGCGACTACGAATTCTGCAGGATAGTCTTTTCCTTCTTTCCACTGGGCGTTGTCTGCATTTCCATGTCCATACGCGTACCGAGTGCCGGGAATAGCACACGAACACACATACAGGCTAGAAGCAAGGCCAGAGTCAGAGTCAGAGTCAGAGTCACGGGTGCAGAGTTTCTGGCGAGAATCAGGCGGACAGGACGAAGTGGGCGTCCGAGGAGCTTCTGGAACCACGATCTAGCATCTAGGTATTTAATAGGGTTTTTGCATTCTTCATTCAGGGTTCGTGCCATGCGTGTCGAGGGGTGTCGAGGACGAATGGGCGTTTCAGATGGTCCAAACGAGAGCGAGGGTGTCTCGTGTCTGCGTGTGTGCATGTGGTGATCGGCGGCGGTACGGCGAGGTTAACAGCGGCGGGGGCGTTTTGGGCGGGCGGCACAGCACAGCGGGAGCTGGGGTATGTTAGGGCGCATGTCGCCGCGCTGCGGGGGTGCTTGGCCGTGGGCAGCGTGGCAGGTTGAGTCGCAGCCATGCCCATTGTGAGACAGTTGCGAGGCGTTGGTCGGTGGGAGGACGCACGGGGCGATAGGAAGAGTGATAACAAGAGACAGCGAGAGATTGTGATGCCCCAGGGAGCAGGAGGAGGGAGACACATGAGCGGCCGAGGCGAGGGAGAAGACGGCCGTCGAGAGTCGATAAGTGCAGCCACAGGCGAGATGACGAGCGCTGGGATTGGGGGAGTGACAGGCGGCGGGGGGGGGGGGGGGACGCGAGTCTGGGCTGGAACTATCAGCAGCGGCCACGGCTGTTTGCAGCGGCCCAAGCACTGTGCAGGCGCAGGCGCAGGCGCAGGTGCAGGCAGGTGTTTGTTCAGGTTCTAGCTCGGGTCTGCGCCAGGTCTAAGGTGAGGTAGCGACGACCCAGCACTGCGGCGAGCGCCGGTGGGCGTGGAGAATTAGAACTGGAGAACAAACTGGGCAGAAAACCGGCCGGTCGGCTGGGCAGTTTTCTTTCTTTCCGGGCGAGACACTGTTGAGTCTTGTTGACTGTGACGACGCAGAGATCTGCGACGCCTGGCCAGAGCAATAGGGCAAGTACACGGCAAAAGGCCTACTTTCCTTCGGTACCAAGGTCATTGGAAGTACCTGCCTTAGGTACATAGTAGATACCTAGGTACATAAGGTAAGGTAGGCAGGTGGCAGGCAGCCTCTGGCGCCCTGCGCTGGCTGAGTGCCGTCCGCGGATTGGCTCCGTGGCTTTCTTGGCCCAGTGGCGTTTCTCGCAGTGGAGACGAGGCAGGCCGGCGCGCTCTTCCTCGCTCCCCCGGACACTGTCCCAGACCGAATGTACCGCGCACCCGTTTCTCTATGGCCCGGTACCCCCGGCGGGTCTGCGACGGGCACCAACTGGCAAGGACGGGGTGGGAAGCACTCGGCCCATTATCAGCTGTAGTTTCCCATTTATCGTACGATCTGCCTCCATTCTCTTCCCTCTCTCTCAATTCTCGCTCTCCTTCCTCCTCCCACCCAATTCCCTGCCTCTCTCTTCGCGATCCAGCAGTCCAGCGCCCTCCATTCCACTCGCGTCCCTGATATCCCACCAAGCACCTTTTCGATTTCGTGCATCTCGCATCCCTCGCCGCCGACCCCCCGTGCAGTGCCGATTGAGAGTGCCTGCAACCCCCCCCTCCTCCCGGCCCAAGCACTGAGCACCGCCAACCGGGCCAGCGTCATACGACTCCGACCCTCCTCGCTCTGTCCATCTGGGTCTTCCTCCCGGCTGACACCACTCCTCCATCCCCATCCCTCCATCGCCTTCTGCCGACAGTCGTACGACCAGACGGCCTGCCGCTGCGACCACGCCGCCGTTTGCCGTCAATTCCTCGCTGTCCGTAATCTGGCCCCTGGGGCCTCTCGACCGATCCATCGCGACCGCCGCCCACTCACATCGCGTCCCTGCCGAGTCGGGACCCGGCCCCCCAAATTCTGCAGTCCCATCGAGGGCCGTACCGACTTCGATGAATTGAGCATCAGGCCATAGTTGCATATACACCGCTCTGCAACATGGCCGACCAGGATCCCAACGCCTTATTTGGGCTCGACGAGTCTAACCTCGGCGTGGCGCCGTCCTTCCTTGACGACTCGGACGGCCAGAACGTGAAATCTGACCGCAACGGCAACGGCACCGTCAACGGTCCCTCCAACATCCCCAGCGACTCCCAGTCCTTCTATGACGCCAATTGGGGCTTTCAGGACACACCCCCGTACGACTCCTACAGCATCGCTGCCACCACCGCCGCCGGCGCCACTCCTCTCTTCCAGACTGCCGCCCCGTGGGAGCTCTCCCCGAACCAGCACCAACAACACCAACACGGCCTCCCGAACGTCTCCTCCGGACTCGACCAGTCGACCATCGCCCAGGCCGGCTTCTATGCCACTCCCGCCCCCTCCAGCCACCACCACAACCACCACCAGCGAGGAGGCCAACAGCACACCCTGCCCCAAGAGACCCTGAGCCTCCTCACGCCCGCCCAGCAGGAGAAGCTGCGAAACATCGCCATGCCAGCCCACCTCCAGTACCAGTCACCCAAGAGCGAGCCGAGCCCCGGATCGGCCACGAGCGACCACAAGGCAGCTGGACTGTCGTCCCCGGACGCCCAGGATCTCTCGAGCAAGGCCAGCAGGAAGCGCAAGTCGTCCGCCGACGTCGACGACGATGAGGATGAGGACGACGAGAACCAGCCCGTCAAGAAGACGGCCCACAACATGATTGAAAAGAGATATCGCACCAACCTCAACGACAAGATTGCCGCCCTCCGAGATAGCGTCCCGAGTTTGAGAATCATGTCCAAGAGCGCGAGGGGAGAGGACACCACCGAGGATCGCGAGGAGCTGCACGGCCTGACGCCGGCGCACAAGCTGAACAAGGCTACGGTATGTCGTGAATCCACAAACAGCAGCGACGACGCAGTACTGACAACCACAGGTTCTGAGCAAGGCGACGGAGTACATTCGCCACCTCGAAAAGAGAAACAACCGTCTCCTGGACGAGAACAACGCCATGCAGGCGAGAATAGGCGCATTCGAGAAGCTCTTCATGGCCGGCGCGATGAATGGCGCCATGAGCCCCCTCCAGCAACCCCCGACCCCGATGCAGTACCCGCAGGACCAGTACATCAACACGCCCATCGGCACCCCGCGCGGCGAGTCGGCCCAGGGCATGATCCCCGTGCCCGAGGACATGAAGCGCATCATCTCCGCGCAGATGGCCGCCGGCCAGCCGTACCCCGTGCCGCAGCAAAACTACCGCGGAAACCCGGCCCTCATGCGGCAGCAACAGATCCAGCAGCAGCAGATGCAGCAGCAGGGCCGCTGGGGCAACGCCGGTCCCTACTTTGGCAAGCTGATGGTCGGCTCTCTGGCCGGCCTCATGATTATCGAGGCTGTGCGGGAGAACGAGCAGAGCAACGAGACGCCCGAGGGTCGCGGTCTCTTTGCTCTTCCCATCCAGCTCCTCAGCTACCTTGGTTCGAACTCGCACATGCACATTGGCGGGTACTACATCTCGCCTGCTCAGATCATTTCACACCTCAAATTTTTGCTCTTCCTTGGCACCTTCTTGTGGGTCTTTGTGCCCTCGCTGTTCGTGCCGTCTGAGAAGAAGCCGAAGAAGGCGCACCAGCTCCGCGAGTCGCTCCAGGCCCCCGGCTCCGTTGCGTCTCCGATTCACGTGCGCCGGCAGGCCTGGTTGACGGCCATCCAGACCGTCTGGGTCCCGCAGCACAACTTCTTCCTCGAGGCCGCAGCTCTCATCATGAAGACGATGAAGCTGAGCATGCGCAACGCTATTGGCGTGCACGGCTACCAGATGCTGACCGGCCTCACCGAGGAGCAGGAGGCTGCGCGCGTCAAGGCGTGGTCCATTGCTCTGGATGCTCAGCTGGCCGGGGGCGACGTGGAGATTAACAAGAGCCGCCTCACCCTGACCCTCTTGGCGTCCGGCACTCTTCCCGATACCCCGTCCCGGCTGATGCTCAAGGCCCTGCACGTCCGCGTCCTCCTCTGGGACCTCGGCGCCACCGGTCTTCACAACCTCGTCGCGAAGAGGCTTGCCCGCTCTCTGTGGAATGAGGCGAGGGCCCTGAACCGCGCCCTGAGCCAGCTCCGCCGCAACTCGGAGGAGGTCGAAGACGATCTCCCTGAGCACCTGGCCGCGCTCATCGAACAGGAATGCGACGAGGTCCTCAACAACAATGTTATCCAGCGCGCGTACAACCTGGCTTGGAACCTGCCGACTACTGAGGGCGTCACCGAGCAGAATGATAGAATGGACGCTGTCGTCGACGACCAGGCCGTGCGCTCGCCCCTGGACGCCGTCGCTGCATGGTGGTCTAGCCAGACCATCCAGCGCGCTCTGGTCACCAGCCTCGAGGCCGACAAGGACGACGGTGACGCCCCGAGGGTCGTCTCCACATGCCTGGACAACGCCCTCAAGACGGCGCCCATCGGCTCTGCCGCGCAGGCACGAGCCCTCGTCGCCCGCGCGGTCCTCGTCGACGAGAAGCGCGGCGCCAACATTGCGGCCGCCCTCCAGAATATCCAACCCACCAGCGAGCAAAAGTCGTTTTGCCAGATTGCCGCCATTATCGATTGCTCCTCCACCGTCCGGTCCCCCGACATCCAGATGGCGCTCCGGTGCGCCATGGCCATTGCTCACCTGCAACGTGCCAAGTCGACCGCCGCTCCTCCCCAGGAAGGCCTCCGCCTCGTCGAAAAGATTGCCCGACCCAGCGCCACCGCCAACATGTCCCTCCTCGGCTGCACCGCCCTGTTCAAGCTCATGGAAGAGCTCTTCGCCAACCGATCGTCGACCGACTCCTTTAGCACGTCGCTCGAGCGGCTCGCCGGCAGCCTGCGCATCTGGATCGGCAGCGCGCCGGGCGAGAAGTGCGGCCTCGAGCAGGACGTCCGCCACAAGATGGTGGACCGCTGCCTGGGCATCACCAAGAGCGTCGTCGGGATGGAGACAGACACGGGGTACGGCAGTATGAGCGAGTGCGAGGAGGAAGGGTGCTGACAAGTTTATATGTTTCCATGTCTAGAGGCGGTATCTCCCCTTACTACATACTAGATGCATTTATTTCTTTGATTGTACTTTCTACGGGTGGGCATTGGTTTGGGCGTCACACGACGGGGAGGAAACATGTCTTGGAGGCGTTTCGTACGGGAAGCAAACGTGACGACGGCTGGAAAAGGCTGGGACCAGCGGATTTTGCATGAGCAGAGACGGCACGTCGCTTCGGGCTGGCATTGATCCCCACGAGGACTGTCACGGTACGGTTAGGAAGGGATACGATCTGGGGAATATATACGTGTCGGCTTCAAAAGTTGCGATGGAATTTCTCTATAATTGATGGCCGTGGGCCGCTATGTAGAATCAATATCGACTTGTGTCGTTGCGGGTCTCCTGAGCTGGCCGCGAGCCGGACGCGCATGAGTAGTGACTGCGGTGGAGGTCTGGAGGCGTGGAGCTTTGTCCTCTTCCAGCAGGTGCCGAGGACAGAGGTTGCAGTGACACCCTCTCGAGGGTGCTGCATGACTTGCCGGGCGACAGAGTTTTCCACGGCATGGTGGTGCCGGCGGCCTGGGGCTGGCGATTAGTGTGCCCCCTCGTTACTCAGCTTTGATGGCCTGGACTGACGAGGAATAGGGGAACCTCCTGATGTGCGGTGTTTCTGAGGCCGTTGTCGATGTTGTCGAATTGTCCATGTCTGCACAACACGACACCGTCACCCCACGAACATGGTGGGAATCCAGCCTACCCAGCTAAGGTACCTTAGTGGCCCTGCCAGATGGCAAAAGCCGAGCGCCCCACCTTTCAAAGGTGCAGGCCCCACCCGCCAAAGATAAACAACGGCCACTATCGGATCCGAGCCAACGTCGACCCTGCCCGGCGGCACATGACCGCCCGAAAGGGAACACTGACAGGGCCGGGTTATCGACGTTGCAATATGGCCTGCTCGAACGGGATTCGAATGCCGCGTGGGACGGGCCTGTTATCTGCTCGAGCACCAAGGCCGCCCTGCTCGCTGGCAATCTGCAGGACGACGGTGCAGAAACCGGGCACCTGCAGCATCGCCGGGGGACGATGTCTTTGATGGTCGACGGGCGATTGCGCAGTCGAATCGCCACGAGCGGAAGCCTCCAAGACAACCTGCAAACACCCGGACCGCACCAGTTCGCGCTGCTGCTTCGCAAGCCCCTCGAATCGGAGCCCATCCCACCGCTCAGCGCCCCCGGCCGACCTGCCCAATGACGGCAACGGGTGACCCCAATTACAACTCCCCGCATCCTGATGGACACCACCACCGCACACGAGCCCAATCAGACGTCGACACCGCCGGCCGCCATGTGACGCAAGATTGCATCTGGCAAGGGAACGCCCATCTGTCGTCGTGTTGAGATGCCCGCCCGACCTGCTTTATTGACCTCGCTTGCCGGCCAGCTAATCAACCTTGCGCGGCCCTCAGGAGGCTGGCAAATCATGATGGGAGCTCCGTCGGCACACTTTCCCCTTCCCGCGGGGCCAGCACTCAGGCCAGGAACCGCTAGCCCAGCTCGTGTAGCTCAGCTCGGCTCGAGGAGAGCATGCCTCGACGGCGAGGGGCGTCGGCGCGGTCATAAAGGCGACGCTGCGCTCTCGTCTCCCTCGCTGCATGACCCGCACGCCACCGCCCGCCATGCCTCGATACGCTCGTTCCGGCCTTGAGCTGCCCCGGCGCTCCTTCTTCGCCGTCTTTGCCCTCGTCTCTTTCGTGCTCCTCGTCACCGTAGCCTTCTCCAAGCTCGGCGCTCCACAGAATCCCCCGCTGAACATCCGGCGCGATGACACCTGGAAGTCGCACGTAAAGGCCAAGACGCGCGCCGCTCCCGCCGGGGACAAGTACCTGATCGGCGCTGGCAAGGCTGACATTACCGGCCCCGTTGTCGAGGTTGGCTTTGCCGGGTACGCCGATCTCGCCCAGGTGGGAACTGGCCTGCGCCAGCGGATCTACAGCCGCGCCTTCATCGTCGGCGACGTGAGCAAGCCGGAAGATCGTTTCGTGTACCTCGTGCTGGATACGCAGAGCGGCGACACGGCCGTGCGTAATGGCATCCTGGAGGGTGTCAAGGCCCTCGGGTCGGGCTACTCCATGTACAACAAGAACAACATTGCCGTGACGGGCACCCACAGCCACGCCGGGCCCGGCGCGTGGTTCAACTACCTCCTCCCCCAGATCACCAGCCTGGGCTTCGACAAGCAGAGCTACCAGGCCGTCGTCGATGGCGCCGTGCTGTCCATCAAGCGGGCGCACGAGTCCCTGACCGAGGTATGTCCCTCGTCGCGTTCCGAGACCTGACTGACCTGACCATCCAGGGCTACCTCGACGTCGGCACCACGGAAGTGACTGATGGCGCCATCAACCGCAGTCTCTGGGCCTACCTCGCCAACCCCGAGGAAGAGAGAGCCAAGTACAGCGCCAGCACCGACACGACCCTCACTCTCCTCCGCTTCCAGCGCGCCTCTGACGGCAAGAACATTGGCGTCCTCACGTGGTATCCCACCCACGGCACCTCCATCCTCCAGAACAGCACCCACGTGGCCGGCGACAACAAGGGCGTCGCCGCCTACCTCTTGGAGAAGGACATGGCCGGCGACCCGAGCGCCGCCCCCGGCTTCGTCGCCGGCTTCAGCCAGGCCAACGTCGGCGACACCACCCCCAACACCCTCGGCGCGTACTGCGACGACGGCTCCGGCCAGCAGTGCAGTCTGGAGAACAGCACCTGCGCTGACGGCAAGAGCCAGTCATGCCACGGCAGAGGCCCGGCCTTCCAGAAGCTGGACCTGGGCATCTCGAGCTGCTACGAGATTGGCAGGCGGCAGTTTGCCGGGGCCAAGAGCGTCTATGTAAGTCGTTCCGAGCCACTTAAATGAACCCGACTGACCACGCAGACCGCCCTCGGATCCTCGGCCACCCCCGTCACCGGCACCAGCGTCAAGTCCTTCCACTTCTTCCACGACATGTCGTACTACAAGTTCCCCCTGGCGGACGGCACCACCGGCCAGACCTGCCCCGCCGCCCTCGGCTACTCCTTCGCCGCCGGCACCTCGGACGGCCCTGGGGCGTTCGACTTCACCCAGGCCGACTCTGGATCCCCCGACGCCAACCCCCTCTGGAAGGTCGTCTCCGGTCTGTTGAGAACCCCCTCCGCAGAGCAGGCCGCCTGCCAGCAGCCGAAGCCCGTCCTCCTCGACGTCGGCGAGCTGAGCACTCCCTACGCCTGGAGTCCCAACATCGTCGACATACAGATGCTCCGCGTCGGTCAGCTCGTCATCATCGTCGCTCCCGGCGAGGCCACCACCATGTCTGGGCGCCGCTGGAAAGCGGCCGTCAAGGAGGCCGCAAAGACGATTGTCGACGCCGATCCCATCGTCGTCCTCGGCGGTCCGGCCAACACATACGCAGTAAGTCCCCCGTCTTGTCACGCTTCCCGTCTAACAACCCCAGCACTACATTGCGACGCCCGAGGAGTACGGCATCCAGCGGTACGAAGGCGCGTCGACCCTGTTCGGTCCCAACACCCTCCCCGCCTACATCAACCTCACCGTCTCCAACATTGCCTACCTCTCTCCGTCGTCCACCTCCACCCCGCCCGCCGGCCCCGCGCCCCCAGACAACCGCGGTAACTCGCTGTCGTTCATCACGGGCGTCGTCCAAGACGGCGCCCCCATCGGGCGCTCCTTTGGCCAGGTCATCACCCAACCCGCGGCGTCGTACGCCCGCGGCGCCGTCGTCAACGCCACCTTCCAGGCCGCCAACCCGCGCAACAACCTGCGTCTGGAGGGTACGTACGCCGCCGTCGAGCAGCTTCAGAACGGCGAGTGGACGCAGGTGCGCACCGACGAGGACTGGTTTTTGGTGTACACCTGGACGCGCACAAACTGGCTTCTCGGTCACAGCGAGGTGTCCATTACGTGGGAGACGGGCGGCGACGGTGCGCCGGCCGGCACGTACCGGATCCGGTACTATGGAGACTCGAAGCCCTTGATCGGGTCGATTACGGCGTTTGAGGGGGTGACGAATAGTTTTACTTTGGTTTAGTGTAATGGTAATGATAATGTGTTCCGAAGCCGCCGTTCTCTTCGTGTAAGGGGAATAAAGGATGGCTCGAGGGAAGGGCTTAGACGGGTGCTCATTTCACCATGTCTTCACGGAGAGAAGAAGGAGGCGCTAGAGGAGGGGCACGTCTGCTGCGGCTTAAATTCTCTGGCTAGCTGCATTACTTGTAGTGAAGTTGGTACAACGGCGACTTTGGCGTCCGGGGCGGCGGCGACGGCGGCGGCGGCGCCTCGCCGTCGCTGATATTGTCAAGATCGAAGTCAGCCTCATCGACAATGAGCGGCGTTCGGTTACGTCCACCACGACGCTCCGTCAGACGAAGGATCTCATAGTTTTCCATGACAACCTTGAATGAGGCCGTGGACGGGTCTGGCTTGAGGGTTGTCCCTCGGCCAAACGCGTCCTCGTCATCCACGTAGTTGTAGTTCTCCCAGAACCTGACAGGCCGGCCGTTCACAATGTACTTTCCCGCAAGCATCTTTTTGGCGAATTTCCGGGTCCAAGGGAACGAGCCTCCGTAGCCCGTCTCCGAGCAGATCAACCCGTTCGAGAGATCCTTGACGCTGTCGACCCAGGACTCCTCGTCAAAGAATGCGGGCTTGTTCCCGCGTCTCTCCACCTCTTGGCGGTACCGATCCGCGGCCGTCTGGTTCTTCCTGGCCTTGCTCTTGCAGTCGGTGTGCCAGTGAGTCTTACAATTGCAAAAGTAACAACCCGAAATCGTCCCGGATCTGTCTGGATAGGCACAGTCGATGAGTCGATGGCCAGACCTTCCACATTGAGCACACTGGCCGCCAGGGGCACGATCCAAAGACTCGGTGCCGTACGTCTTGATTCTCTGCTTCTCCTCCTCTGTCAGGTTGAGCTTCATGGCACGAGGTGGCATCGATGCCACCGGAGCTTGGTTTTGGGACCGACCCGCTCCGTTACTCGAGGCGCTGACCGACGCCGTCATATAGTGGTTGCTCCGGCCCGATAGGTCGGGGCTGGATTGCATGCGATCGTTGAACCTGCCCGCGTTCAAGCCGGGGGTCGCGTTGGTACGCGAAAACGGACGGTTCATCATGTCCGGGTTCCACATGCTTCCGGAATAACCTGGAATCTGGTTCGAGGCCGAGGAGAAACCGTAGGGCTGGTCCATCATGTAGCCGTAGCCTGGAGTTACACGTGGGGTCATGTAACCGAAGTTGAAGGCCTCGGCGGGACCGTATTGATCGTGCCACATATAGCTGTCCGAGCCTTGTAAGTGACCCCTAGACTGACGAAAATGCGTTTTGTGTGCCGGTCCATCAGTACGGTGTGGCTGACTTGGCATGGCGATACGGTCAGCGAGGGGTCGAGATGGGGTGAAGCCGCCCCGGCCTCTT
Organism: Colletotrichum tropicicola; assembly: GCA_025962755.1. NCBI lineage: Eukaryota > Fungi > Ascomycota > Sordariomycetes > Glomerellales > Glomerellaceae > Colletotrichum > Colletotrichum tropicicola. The sequence goes on from JAOWMA010000138.1 coordinate 19,081, forward strand.
CCAAAGCTCTGAGAAGCTGCATGCCCTCGTGCTCTTCCTGTGCCGTAAGGCCCGTAGGCTCCTCGAGAGCGTGGCCATTGCTGGTTTGTTCCGTAGCCCTGCGCTGCCTGGAAGATTGGGCTCACCCAAGGCCTAAATGGGTTTTCGGTCGGCTGTGGCACGGCGTTGGGGTTGAACATCTCTGGCATGTCGCTATCTTCGGCCTCGTACCTGTCATCTTCTTCTTCTTGGACGTGGTTCTTGCTCTTTTGGCTCTTTCTGCTTCTCTTCCTCTTCTTCTGCTTCCCCTGCTCGTCGTTGTTGTTGTAGTTGTTTTCGTCGCGGCTGCTGCAGTGCGTGTTGGCGTTGGTGTTGCCGTCGGACTGTTCGCGGCGTTGTTGCAATCTTTTGGCTTCATTCCGCTTCCTCGCAGCTTGCTTTTCAAGCTCGGCGCGAGCTACTCGCTCATCAAGTTCTTTTTCATAGTCGTAACCATCGTCATCATCATCCATCCGCAAGAGCTCATCATGATCAGAGATCTTGATCGTGAAGCGGATTGTTGTATCCGGATTGGCTGTAAAACGCTTCATCGCTTTGCGCAGGTCTCGCTCCAGATTCTCCACTGATGAAACACCGACGACTTCGTTGCTGCTATTGACTATTAAGCCAGAGGGCGGTCCTGAACCGCTCAAGACGAGGCCTGTAGTCGGTCCTGTGATGGAACGTCCGAGTTCATTGATGGCGCGCTGGAGCTGTCCGGCATCAATGCGACCTGATCCATCCCCAGACCTTCTGGTGACCTGGGTCTCTGGCGAGGAGCTGCGAGACCGCTTTTTCTTGTTGTGTGCCTTTTCCTTGCCCATCTTGTGTGTTCTTCTCTGAAATTCTTCAATGAATAAAGGTTTTTTGATAGAAATGGTGATGAAAGAAAGGTGGGAGCTGGCGGTGGTTGTGGTGGCTGTGTGTTCAATAGAAGGAAACAAATACTGGTCCTCAGGGAATTGGAATATTCCCTTCTCGCTTAATTTTTTTTTAGTCTAGCGTGTCTTCCTCAGAATAATGAGAGGGAGGAGAAGGCCCCAAGCATCGCGTGGTTCGGACGGAATACTTTCTTAGCTTCTCGGCTGGCCTTGGTGAAAAAGGCCACGATTCTTTGATTGTGCTAGGAAGGCTAAATATTCCAAATCGAAGCGGATACATATTTCCTGCACAGGTGGACTGAGCATACTCTTGGCCACCTCTCACTGTGTTATTGATGCCTCACTTGGAAGATTCCCATCGTTTTCTGCGGCGCCAGAGGAATATGCCAATGTCATCACGTACGTTCGGAACTCATCACGCTCAAATGTAGTACAGATAATGAAACACTCGCCAACTCAAGAAAACCCCCTCATCATTTTTTTCCTTATTCTAAGCTACCTCAGCCAAGCGGATAAGCAACTTCCAGATCAGAAAGTCGAATTTCAGAATCTTTGAAGGCTTTCGCAACGACCTGTGTGGGTATCCGCGTCGGGATTCTGGCCCAGTATCTGTTACCGGTACGGGAACTGACAGTATGCTCGACTAAAAATGCGAGGAGAAACTCGGGTTGATCGTCAGAGTCTGCGAAAAGAAAGCCGTCAGAGTCTGTGATGTCCAGTCTTGTCCTCGACAGCACCCCGGTTCCGACATCTCTAGGCGTGGGTCTAAAGAGGAGTTGGTGCGGCCAGGAGAGAACCATGAGTCTCTGGAGAGTCGAAATGTCGTCCATGGTGAGTTTCGTTGCGGTGCCCTCGTCAGAAGCTGTCAGAGGCAGCCCATGATCCATGATGGCCTGTAACCTTGTGGCGAGGTCATGAGCTGCGTCCAACTGGCTCTTGCTTAGAAATACTAGACCGCCAGCCATGGGGATACTGTCCCTCTGAATCGAAGCGTTTGACCCAAACCTCTTGGCTTGGCGGTACAGAGCGAGAGCCATCCAGATGGCCCCAGACTTAATGGCTTCCAGGGGAACATCTTGGGAGTCTTGCACGATTTCGTGAATCTCCCCGTCGCTGAACCGACCGGAACTGGATGGTGCGAGATTGACAAGCTTGTCGACTCCTTGGAAACGCAACGCGATGGCGGTGATGTCAATGATTGCCGAGCGCATAGAGTTCGACATCTCCTGTGTCATGGAAGAGAGAAAAAAGGCGGCGGACACGTTGTTGTTGACCCAAGGGAGAAGAGTGACGACAGATTCAAGGCGAGCTCTATCCACTTCACGGGTAGGTAGCCCAAAATTGTAGTCGAGAAGGTTCAGTATCGTGAGGCGTCGAAACATCTCCTCGGCCAAGTTGGTGTCGCGAATGAAGAAATGCTGGAGGCGGAAGACGTCAACATCCGGGTACTTGCAGATGGCCCTGAGGTAGAAGGAGTCCACATGAATCTGTTCAAACTCTCTGTACTTGTCCATGCGCTGAATCTCTTCCAGAGAGATTTGAGAATGAATGGTGACTCGCGCCAGATCCATCCCGTGGCACAAGGCTGCTTCGACCTGGCCCCTGAGCTCAGCCGGCGACGCAGTAGTCACTTGATTGACCAAGTAACCCGATGTTCGATCAACCACATCTCTGCATCTGTTTTTACAGACGATGAGATGGTGTACGTCACGGAGGCCGAGGTGTTTCGGCGGAATGTGTGACAGAACCAACAGGCCGGTAGGTGCTTCGGCCAAGGATCCTTTCGCAACCACAGACTTCTCTCCAGCCAGCTCGACGAGTTTTTTGAAGAGGTACTGGGGCTTGTAACCGTTTCTTCGGTCGCCCGAGTGCCTGAGAAACACCGTCTTTGTCTTCTTTAGTTCCGCCTCCCCCTCGTCACGGTCGCTGTCCGAATCTTCCGGGCCATAGTCTGGTGCGATGGCTTCTGCAACACGAGCCAGGAATGCGCTGGTGGGTTCTTCATACGTCTTCCAGTTCGCGTCGCTTAGAGACTTCATGCCTTTGTACTGGGGCATCTCAAACGTGGCCAGTGGTCGAGCATAGCCAATGAATGTGCCCATCATTCTGCCGAGGGTCGGTTCTGCAGGCGCAGGCATAGACGACAGCCACACAACACGGAGACTCTTGTGAGCTGGCCATTCGCTGATGATCTTGGCGAGGTCGAGCAGAGCGAGGGCATATGACATACCCATGGACTCGTCGGCGTCCAGTATGAGAAGCTGATGAGTTGCGTCTCGAGCAAAAACCTCTGTCACGTGCTGGTACTCTCCGAAAGTGCACCATCCCTCGCTGAACTCGGGGTTCGAGTGGTTTTCCCATAGTTTCCGGATGGCAGCGCTCTCTCCATGCTCTCCGCCGCTGGCGAGGTAGGAGATGTTGAGAGTCTCACCAAGCGAGGAAGCTTTCAATGTGGCAGCTCGTCTCAGAGCCTGGACGAGCAATGTGCTTTTTCCAGAGGCGGGCGGTGCTTGGACGTGGGCCAATCGTACTCCTTCATCGGCGTCGTACCACTTGCTTATTTTTTTCATCTCCTTCCGCCATTCTTTGGGCAGGTCTCCTTCTGGAGACGTCATTGTCGAATCGTGCGGGATGATTGTTGAGTGAGTTTAAAAGAAGTGCTTGGCTGATGTCAGATCTCGAATATTGTGTGGGTATGTGAGATGTTTGGAAGTGGAAGGAGCTGGTGGGTGCGCGGCACCAGCTTCCAGATTTGGCCCACTACTGCCGACAGGTACATTTCTTGAACACTTACTTTGCCCCGAGAAAAAAATTTGATAGTCGACAACACGTTCATTCAAGACAAAGGGTGCGGCTGCCCATCCGTCCTTAGTCCCTGGGCGGACAAAGACTCATATCACAACATAGGCCACTCATCACGTCCTACGGCATATATTCCACGTAGCATCCAGAATATATTGTATTCCAGCGCCAGGCGCTAATTTACCTTATAATGTGCTGGTTCGCGGGCTTCGGTGCTCCGACAGCGATGGGACGTACCTCCACGCGCCGGCGGTCGTCTTTTCCTCTTTCTTCGTCACTCAAGTATAGACCCGCGAGGATGTGCCATCTCGGAGCAGTGAGAAGTTGGGCTCTCGGCCTAGACTTTCTGCCATCGCCTGAGTGTTTCGACCTCCCAGACTTGGAGATCCGGTCGCTCCTGACGTATTAATCGTCGGCTTCAACAGGTCTCTTGGTCCCACAGCCCGAGCTGCCTCCGACGTTCTCGTCGTTGGCATCTTCGGGTACCTCAGAAACGGAGTTGTCGCTGGCGTGGTCGCCAGCGCCAACACCAAGTACTTGAGGCCCACATTCCAGATGTCCGAGGAGCAGTGTAAACAGTAGTGAGGAAGAGAGGAGGCGGTTGCCTAAAAGGTCGAAGAGAGCTACCAAGCCCTTCTAAGGGAGACCGTCGACCTTCGGGTATCTGCCTCAGCGCCTGACCCATCTCCTCAGAAGAAGGTCGGTACTGGGTCTGCTTGTCTGGACACACCGGGCAGGGAATGGAGCGCTGCAGTGCACAGGATAATCGAGAACTTGAAGAGCTTAAATGTCAGACGAAGTAAGCCCGACAAAAAGAAATCGCTCTCATCTATCAAAGTTTTCGTCCATACTGCTGGCCTGACAACAGTTGGTGCTCGAAGCGATTTGACTCGTTCCTCAGCTACTCCCAGCCAGGAACAACGTGCTGTTTCCTATATTCTATCCGCGTGGCAGACTCATATGAGGAGTCAATATCATTTTCTCCGAACCGTTGCCCTTTTCGCTCTAAAAAGATTGAAAATTGCCTTATTGCCACCTGCCACCAAGACTCCCAAGACGATACTAAGGAGTAGATGTTCGTGTCGTTAGAAGAATACCAAAGGCAGCCGGATACAACTACTAACTAGTTTATTCTCTAAGAAACAAAGTTCTTTTTTCTAAGACTTTCATCCTGTTATTGCTTACTTTTTCTATCGATTGACTTGAGGTTGTCAGCTTACATGTAAACTAGTGCAGCCCTTTTCCAGCTGGGTTAATGTCGACCCACAGGCCTCTCCGCCATGGGCATAGTCAGTACTATCATCGGGTAGGATCAGAGGAAAATTGAACAAGAAAAAAATGGTCGCAAACCATAGGCGTGTCTAGTCCATTCTATATTTATATTCGTGCCCTATTCCACCTTTGGAACACATGGAGTCAAAGGCGAGAAAGCTCCTGGCCGAGAAATTACAGAGGCAAGACGCTAGTCTCAATGCGGAAGCCACTGGTCAGCGCACTCCATTTTCGGCAGGTACGCAGGTAAAAGACTGATCTGATTGGTTCACAACATCTTAGGGCTCGCTGCTTTTATCACAGGGACTTACCACGTAAGTTACAGGCCATACCCTTTGCTTTACATGTCTCTGACTTGAACATACCACGTCCTCCACGTTGCGCCAACATCAATTAGGTACGCAATCATACTCTATTCAGGTCTCTATTTGCGTTCCTCCAACCCTCGAGCACCCGATATGTCATGGTGCCATTTCACATCTTCACAAGGATGGGCCGGGGCTGAGCGCGGCACGCCTGGCAGCGCCCTGTCGAAGGCTGAGCTCCTTGAACTTTTGGACCATTTCGAAGGTCGGCTCTGCCACCGATGGTCTAAAACCTTGGGGATGCACACTTGGTCCTTTCGTGTGCATCCCCCACAGCCACCTCTCCGCCCGGCGTGGGGTGACTTTGGGGTGTTTGTCGCCCGTGTATTCGTAGTAAGCTAGCCATATTGGGTAAAGAGCTTCTTCGAATCGCAGAGGTGCTTCCTTTGCGTGACGACTTTTGGTGTGAATGCCGAAATAGAGGATATCTTCCAGCAACTTCTCTCTTTCGTTAGAGGCGCGGCCTCCGGTGATGTCGCAGATGCTGACAGCCTCGTTGTAAAGCATATCGGATAGCCGTTTCTAGCTCTGCTTCATCATCCTCGGCATCCTTCAATTGAATGCTCAACAGCTCGGACTTCCACAACGTGGCGACCTTCCAGTTGTAACTGACGTTGAATCCCCTGAGAAAGACGTGCAGTGGGTCATGGTGTTGCCCACGCTCAAGGCCGCGGCAATACATCTTGATGCCTACCCAGACCATCGTCAAGGGCCCGACAAGCTCGATCAATTGATCTTTCAATTCTCTCTTGACGCAAAGAAGAAAAGTCTCATCATCGTGGTCCGTCCAGACGATACGTAACTTGGGATGTATCAGCTCATTGGCCTGGCCGATGAGGAGACTACTTCTGAACAGGCAATGCTGGGGGACGCTCTTGGGCACTCGTACTTCGAATGCCTCGCCGCCAGGGCTCCTCAACCTCGAGTCCATTTCAAGCTTCTGGAAGACATTGTCTCGCTCCCCTTTTGTTCTTTCGACATGATGCGTTAGGTCGGTAGTGGCGACATCCTTGAAATTGTCCGCATTGCTCGAGTCTGACGTGTCTGCATTGGTCTGAGGTGCTATTTGACGAAGATGAGCCGGAGGTGTGCTGATGATGGGGACTGTTACCTTCTGTCCCGGACCACTAGTTGAAGTGCGAGAGGGCGGCTGAGGTGCTCGCACGTTTTCATCGGCGCCGTGAGCCTTGCTCTTCGTCTGAGTAGATGCGTTTGGAGTGGCAGCGGGTGTCTTCTTCTCCTCAGTCATAGAGATATCCTTTCCCTTTGCCTCTGTGGCAGAGGGTTTGGCCGCTCCCTTGCTCTTCGCCTGTGTGGAGGTGTTTGGGGCTGCAGCAGACGTCTTATTTTCCTCAGTGATGGGGATAGCCTTTCCCTTTGCCTCGTTGGCAGAGGATGTAGCTACTCCCTTTCCCTTGGCATCGATGGCAGAGGTGGAGGTCTTGGGTGCTCTCGCCACCTTTGGAGCTGTGTCCGCAACCCGAAGCAGAACCATGTCTCCGTTCTCTTCCAAGAACTCTGGCTTGTTCTCCTGGAGCCACTCTCTGTAGCCCTCATACAGGTCGCCAATGTTGTATGAATCGCTTCTGGGGGGCACAAATCCGTAACTTTTCCATTGCTCGCTGTTGGTAACGTCTGCGGAGAGGTCAGAAGTTGTCAACGTCAGGCGCAACGATGTCGGAACTTACTCCACTTGAAGCATATGAACTTCAACGCCGTGTAAGCAGTCCAATCGCGGGTGAACCATCCCTTTTCCTTGCTGCATGCGTATCTGTATGCCCTGCCGACGTTCTTCTTCCAGGTCTTCTGGAACGACGGGCTGTCAAAGTCCGCGCCTTCATGGCCGCGGAGCAGAGTCCAGATTTCCTGGCAGACGCCGCTGCCGGGACGTTCGTCGTCCCACTTGGAGACGCTTTCGCTGGGTTTCCAGTCTATGCCACGGTTCTTGGTCAGTACCGGAGGATTGTCGTCTCCTCCGGTTTGGCTGCTGCTTGCGACAACAGCCCCAGACTTGCTGTCTCCTACCTCATCCCTGTTTTTGGTCATGTTGGGTGGTTTAGATGCCATGGCTTCGTTGTTGATGCTGGGGCTTCTTCAACGATTTTTTTTGGGGCAAGAATGTTGACAGAACAAAAGAAAGAGAGGATTGGAAACCGTCGAGGCTCCGGAGGTTAGCGTCACCTCGGCTCGGTTGCCGGACCCACAAATTCGGGGCGAGCAGCCCGGGCCCGTACGGACAACGACCAACATCCCTTTGACCCCCAAAAGGAGTTTTTCAGCGCACTTTTTGCCAGCACCAATTCATCAGATGCTGCTTCTTGTAGGATTTTTAAAAGAGAGCGCTAATATCATTCAAAAATGATGGGATATACCTTTGTCGGTCAAAAAGTGTGCTGAAAAGCTCCTTGTCGGGGCCAAATGGATGAATGTGTTGCGGCCACACAAGGGCTACCATGTTACTTCAATTTACGTCACAGTGAACACAGAGACACAAATACAACAAAGCACTGGCATTTCATTTTGATTAATAACCCGTCCTCTAAGTCTCTGAGCTAGCTGCCAGTGTCCGCCTTATTTCGGACCCGCGTTTATTGCGCACAGGTGGGCAACATCCACCGATATCTCTAGCTTTCAGGAGAGGTGAGAATTCGACGAGCCGTAAGTGGGCTGTTCGCGACCGACGGCCATCTCTTCGTACGTAGGCCACATGGCAATTGTCTTTTCCACGAATTTTTGGCCGCCCTTAAAGCGACTCGGACGAGGTCCATCCTCATCCGCTGACAATGTCAATGAAGGTGGCATCTAGCTCGAAGCAGGAGACATCGAACGGCTGAGAGTTGCCAAAGCATCTTCTTCGTTTCTTCTTCGTGACTGCGCTGTATTCTCTTCTTCCTCACCGGCAAGAGGTCTTTTGGGCTCTGTCATCGGTTGCTGAGATGAGCCCGCCTCGGCAACAGTTCCTGACGCAGTTGTCTCACGTGCGCCTTTTCCACGCAGTATGTACAATGCCTCTCGGTACAATGGGTTTCTTCTGCGACCGGCGATTGATCTGGCGTTCTCAATGTCTGCTTCCGTGAGCTGGAACACTGGCGCTGTGTTGCGAACGTAGTACAAGTAGTACGTGTGTCCGGATCTGCCAACACTCCACTTCATGTCCATGTACTTCTCTTCGACCTCGGGGAATATCAAATGGCCAGCCGCCGAGAAGAGCATGATGCGATCCCTGTCGTCGTTCTTGTTGGCCCCGGAACCTCTAAGCCGGACCGCTGCCACAAGATAGAAACGGAACGACTGAGCTTTTATGGAGCCGATGCCTTGTGGCAGCCCTATGCTGAAGGACTGAAGAGACGACAGTGACTCCGTGTCACTTTCCGACGGGGTAAACCGAACTCTGATGTATTGGGCGGGCGCCGCGGACACGTTTAACTGTGGTGTCCCGCGTATCTCGTCGGGCGCGACATTTCCGCAGCGAGCTCTGATGGCGCTCGGTACGTCGAATCCCTTGGTCTGCTGCTTGACATTGTCGATCTCAATGACATCGAAGCTGGCTGGCTCGTCCGGTGAGCGCGTGTCCGCCTCCCAACGTTCACCTCCAACCAGCACATCGAAAAGTTGGATTTCGGTACGAGACCATATTGTCGAGTTCATCATCTCGGTTCCTTCCAATTCCATGAAAGATAGCTTCCCTGTGGTGAATGGAGCTGACTTGGCCAATTGTCGTCGCAGCAACTCATGTGCCTCTGCTGTCTGCAGAGGCGCAGCTGTCCACGAAGCCTTGATAAGGGGATTCTTCTCTTCTTCCTGCGATCGCGTCGGGCTATCTGCACTGACGTCGTTGAGATTGATGATCTGATGATTGAAGTGCCGCACAAGCATCATGAGACAGTTGATGCCCGACTCATCCGGACCGATTTCCTTCGGCCATCGAAGGTGTAGAATGTGACGCTTGAGTCGAATGCAGTCCGCGCCACCGGTTCGTATGTCTTCATTGTCGTCAATCGACGGCAAGTTGTCGCGCAACGATATGAGTTCCATGGCTGCTGACTGGTGGTGTTGGTGTTGATGGTGAGAAGTGTTGCTGGCATGAGCGCGAGCTGGCGTCTGCCTGTAAGCTGAAAGGGTTTTTTTTTTCTTTTTTTTTGTCGTACCTTCCTTTTTGTAATAGCCATGGCAGAGACAGGTGACATCTCGTCCTGGACATGCACACAAACACGGCGTCACGCTTCTGGGGCAAGGTACTAATTTCCGTCCAGTCGTTGGATTGAAACTATCTATCTCATCAACACCCGCCATGCTTTGATGCTTAACACAGGTTGCCTTCCCATGTCTCTATAATGAAAATCGCAAAAAAATTCAAAAAAAGAAAACGCCCGCTAATACAAGCCACCTCATGCCTTGAAAAAGTCCTCGACGGCCTTGGTGAACTGATCGGGGTCCTGCATAGGCGCAAAGTGGCTGACGCCCGTCAGGATCGTCATCTTGCTGCCCGGGATGGCCTTGTTCAGCGTCGCAGGAACGTCGAGGTTGACGGCCTCCTCGTGCTCCGCGCCGGCAATCATGAGCTTGGCGCCGTCGATGCCGCCGAGCTGCGCGTCGGTGAACTGCGGCAGCGTGCCCTCCATGGTCGCGACCTTTGTGGCGAACTCGGTGAAGTTGGCGCCGGGCTGGAGGGTGCCGTACTCTGTGCGGCAGCGCGAGACGAGCTCGGTGAAGACGGCCGTGTCGCTGAAGGTGGCGTTGGTCTGCTCCGGCTTGGCCGAGGCGCCGAAGACGAAGGCTTTGTTGATGGGCTTCGCCATCGTGGAGTTGACGAGCGCCGCGAGGGTCGTGATGCCGCCGTCGGACCATCCGACGACGTTGTACGTCGTCACGCCCGCGCCCTCGAGCAGCGCGTGGATGTCGGCGGCCATCTGGTCGTACGTGAAAACGTCGTCCTTGTTGTAGGTGGTGCGGCCGTGGCCGCGGCGGTCGACGGCGATGACGTAGTGACCGGCGTCGACCAGTCGCGAAATGACGGCGCCAAAGTAGGCCGAGTAGCCCAGGCCGCCGTGGTCCATGACGATGGGCACGCCGCCGGCCTTTTCGTTGTACTTTTGGAACCACATCTTGATGCCGTTGATGGCGGTGGTCTCGGCGCTGATGGGCGTCGGGAGGTCCGGCGTCGCGGGGAGCGTCTGCCAGACGGGCGTGGTCTGGCGGATGGCCAGGCCCGAGACGGAGCCGGTGAGGGCGACAGCGGCGAGGAGAGCGTTGACCTTCATTTTGGCGGTTGGTTTAGCGGTAAGCACGGGAAAATCAAAAAGAAAGAATGTGGTGACTGGAAAGAAAAAAAAGAATGAATAAAGTGAGAGACTGAAAGTGATAGACTTGTTGCGGTTGGAAAACAAGGCGCGATGATGGGTGAGGAGAGAGAGAGCGTGGTCGTCGAGCAGCGAATGGGGGCCGTAATTAAATAACCATCGTCCGGTGCTCCAAGACCGTTCGTCCTCCCCGCGGACCCGAGAATCTGGGATTGGGTTCATTGCCCTTCGTCCCGTCGTGGCGGAGCCGCGTCTGAAAATAGGAGGTCCTGTCAAGGATCACGACTCAAGCACCTCCAATTAGAGTTTTCGCACATTTCGCCGACTCCGTTGTCCGCGAACTGGTGGCCTGTCGCCGGCCGTCCCGGGGCAGGTGAATTGCAATTGACCAAGGCTCCGTCGACACTGACCGGAAAAGAACCAAGCTCACGTTGAAGAGACCGACGATGGCATCAAAACGAGCCCGGATACTGGCAGCCGCCTTCGGGGGTGCAGACCACTAACCCCGGAGATAGGCCCAGCCGTCCCAGCCGTAGGGCTTGTCCCATTCTCGGGTGCACCCGACGGTTCATCAGTTTGACACATTCGCCGGCAGGGGCTTCCCTGCACCGATGGCGTCTGGAGTAGAGACCAATGGCTATACCGCAATGCATTAATTACATCAGCTCACCGGTGAGCCTCACGGTCGCTTTCGCTTGAGCCTCAGTTGCGATGCCGTCTCAGCCGCCAAGGCCGGGCGCGGTCAATGACGGACACAACCAGTGCGAAGCTCAGCCCCAGGCACACATGCGTGTCCAAAACAATGCAACAATTTTATTCGACTAACTCCAAACTCCTTTCAATGTAGTATAGGTAGGTACACAAATTTACTGAGTCAAGCCCTGCGTCGGGCCATGATCGACCACTCTTCCCTTGTCCAGGCGGATGAAGTAGTTGGCATCCTGGACGGCCTCGAGCCGATGCGCGATGGTGATGACGGTACTGGTGGTCAACTCGTTCCTCAACACCTCTTGCACCCTCGCAGCTGTCTCTTTGTCAATCGACGCGGTGGCTTCGTCCAACACCACAATCGGGCTCCTCCTGAGCACAGCCCGACCGATGCCAACGAGCTGGCGCTGCCCCTGGCTCAAGTTCTTGCCGCCTCCTTCAATGTGAAAGTACAAGTCCCAGTCGGACCCCAAGACACGATGCAGAACCGCAATGCACTCGACGTCTGTGTACTGGTGCAGCGGATCCAGGTTATCTCGCAGCGTTCCGGGGAACAAAACTGGATCTTGGGCGACGAAGCTGACTCTCTGCCGCCAAACGTGAACGTCTACATCGGACAGCTTGTACTCTCCAATGCGGATGGCGCCCTCCGATGGATGGATCGTTGCCAGGAGCGCGAGGGCCAGGGTGGACTTACCAGACCCTGTCCGTCCAAGAACCGCGCAAGTCGACCCACCGGGGATGGTGAACGAGGCGTCCGATAGAGAAGGATCCAAATGGGGTGCATATCGCAAGGTGACGTTCTCGAAGCTGACGTCGTCGACGTGGTGGGGCCAGCTGACGGGCGGCTTGATGTCACCGCAAGGCTCCTCGGGAATGTGCAGTAGCTCAATCACACGCTCGACGGAAACGAAGTCCATTTGGAGTGTGCCGTACTGCTTGCACAGGTTGTGCGTCGCTTCCACAAACGACGATGCTGTGGTCAGCACGAACGCCGTCAATCCTGGCGACAGCCCCTTGTAGAGCGCGAGAAGCGTCAGGGCAAAGGTGGAGAGCGCCGAGAGGGCATCAAAGCGGTACATGAGCCAGGCCTGCAAGCTCCAGTAGAAGTGGTCCATTTTTTGGAAAGCGTCCGTAACGACAATGTTCATGTTCTGGAAGTGGTGCTGGGCCTTGAACGCTCGGATGGTCGCCAGACCGTCGAGCAGGATGCTGACGTTGGACATCAACGGACTCAGCGACACCATCTCCAATCTTCGAAGGCTCTGCGAGGTTGGTAGGAAGCGCTTGAAAATATACACGAACCAAAGCGACATTCCGATGGAGAAGAGGAGGAACAGCGGGGTGACCGAGGCTATGACGACCATGCTGGAGAACCAGGCAAGAGACCACCAGGCCACCTGTTGCAGCGGAGACATGATGCCGCCGTCAATCATGCCAATGTCGGAGACGAGGCGGTTCATCAGGCGCCCGACAGGAGTGACATCGTAGAATCGGAAGGTGGCTCGGCTCACTTTCTCAATGACTCTCCGGAAGAGGTTCTTGGCAGCCTTGTAGATCATGAGTAGGGCGAGGCCTTCCGAGAGGGTGAAGATGAAGGCTTGAAAGAGTGCGATTCCGAGGTAGACAAGTAGCCACGGGCGCAGGTCGGTGTCGGGGTTGGGAAGTTTGTCAAAGAGGTGCGAAAAGTCCACACCTGAAGGTCCTTCAGTCATCGAGGTCTCCTCGTTGTACGATTCTCCCCAAGCCTTGAGGAACCAGTAGTTCAAGAGGCTGCCTAGCCTGAACAGGCCGAAGACGACGACGAGCGCGGCCCACCACTTGAGCTTGCCGGCTTTGATGTACGTCCAATAGACCGACAGCATCACACCGCCGTGGGCACGGTGCTCTTCTTCAATGAACTTGGTGGGAATGGCGGCCTCCTGCTGGCCCTCGTCGATGGTGTGCTCCTGCTCATCATGATGTGCTTGGTCGTCGTCCTCGAGAAGAAACTTTGCAATCTCCGCAGATGCCTCTTCCGAGTTCAGGACTCGCGCGGTTCCGTCTGCTACTTCTACAATCTGATCAGCCCGGTGGAGGCACAGATCGATCCTGTGCGTGACAAGCACCACCGTGCGACCTTCAACCAATGAGCCCTGGAATAGCTTCTTCATGATGGAATCGGCAGTGTTGTGGTCAAGGGCAGCGAGAGGGTCGTCTAGCAGCAGCACGCGTGACTGGCTGTAGATGGCGCGTGCGAGGGCGACTCTCGCTCTTTGCCCGCCCGACAAGCCGATGCCATTTTCGCCCATGTCAGACAAGTCGCCGTGTTTAAAGTTGGCAAGATCCGGCAGCAGAGCACAGGCGTCGAGCACTTGAGTGTACCTGGCTGCGTCAAAGGGCGCCGAGAAGAGAATGTTGTCGCGGATGCTCATGTGCTGCAGCCAGGGAGTTTGAGCGCAGAATCCGATGGGTTCGGTTGGGATGATGACGTCGCCCATTTGGTGGTCCAGCTCTCCGAGAATTGCCTGCAGAAGCGCCGACTTGCCAGATCCGACCTTGCCAAACACAACGGTGAGGCCTTGGGGGAAGCTGATGTCGAGACTCCGAAGCACCGGCCGCTCGTATCCTGGCCACGCGAACGTGGCCTTGGTGAACTTGATATCATTCGTAAGGTGGTCGGCATACACGCCGTCCTTGTCGGGCTCGCTCATGAACTCTTCAATACGCCCCATGGCAATGGACGCATTCAAAACGACAGTGATGAGGTTGGGAAGCTCCTTGAAGCTCGTCTCCAGCATGGCAAAGAGCTGGAGGGCCGGGAACGCCACGTCGACCGTGAGGGTCTTGCCGGCCAGAAAGGTGTACGCGAAGAACGTCGCAACGGGGAACAGAGTCCCAGATACGATGTTGAGTGTGGAGATGGCGATTCGCCAGAGACCGGTCACGATCCTGGTGTTGAGCTCGTGTTGTCTGGTGACCATGATGGACTCGAGCCACTTGGACTGCCAGTCATACCACCGGAGATGCCGGATTCCCTCGACGAACTGGGACGTGGATTGCAGCCTCGCGTCCGTGGCGGCCCTGCGAATGCGCTCCTTCTTGAGCAATTGGCTGATGAAGACGGTGTTTAGGACTTGGGCGACAATGACACAAGCCATCCCCAGCACGCAGGGCCACCCAAGGAGCTGCCATACGAGGACGAAGGAAAAGATGAATTGAAGCGGCTTGGTTACAAGAGCAGGGAACTCCCAGAAACGCTGGGCAACCTCGTAGACGTCGTTCCTCATGAGATTGAGAATCTTCCCGGTGGTGGCGGGCTGCTTGTGCTCCTGCACCGGCTTGTACTTGGGGGCGCCGTTTTTCTGCGGTCGGAACCAGGCGAGAATCTTGCCGAACCGGCTTCTGGGCTCGTCGACGTCCGTGTCGCTGTCGGTAATGTCACTGTCTTCCGCGTCTCCATTGACACCGTTCTCGCTGCTGAGCATCTTTTCGGCCGCAGGCTGACCAAAAAACTTCCGAGACAACGTCTTGGCATAAAGAGTCGTAATCATCTCGCCGCGGGATCTCTCGTAGCAACGTCTGGAAAACCACAACTGGAAGACGGCGGATTGGCACGCCACAAGACGGACCGACAGAATGGCAATTGCGTAGAGGATTGACACCTCCATATTTCGGGAGCCGCTTTGGATCGACTGCAGAAGTTGCTTCAGCAGGAGCGGGATGGACAGATTTGCGGCGGTCTCGACGACTCCGAGGAAAGACTGGATGATGAGATCAAGCCCATTGGCCGAGACCAGTTTGGTCATCATGGAGCCACGAAGGTCGCGGAACAGCGTATGAAGTCTGTCGTGTTGAAAGTCGAATGGCAACTGCCAGACGTCCTCGTTGTGGAGCTGTTTCTCGGAGCCCCTGGCGATCAAAGAGCCCATCCAGGACACCGTCATGAACTGCCACAGGTTCAGGTTGTCCTCCGGACTGCGAAGCTTGTCAGTTGGGTCGGAGCGGGCGATGCCGTAGTCGCCGAGTCGTGGGTCCCGCATCGGCATCGCAGCAATGCCAACGAGCGCGGCGAAGCTAACGAGCGGGTCCGCCAGGACCGAGGCGGTAATCGTTCCGTGTGTTTTATAGCTGAACGCCGTCGAAACGACGCCGCATGCCAGTATTGTGACGTAGAGGCAGAGCAGAGTCTTTGGCGTCTTTGACGGCCGGTCGATGACAGTGATCAGCACAGCCCCGACCCACGGGATGAGGTCCGACAGGATGAAGAGGCTCTGCGGCGGTGATAAGGCCGCCAGGAGGGCTTGAAGCAGGCCGGCGGCCGCCACAGCGAAGAGATAGACGGTCCAAAAAGTCCATGTCTTCTTGTGAGGACGGTGGAGGGTGTTGGAAAACTGACATTCCTGCGCAAAGGCACTGCACCACGAAGGCCTCCGGCTGATGAGCGGGCGCGCGGCGACGAGACACCACAGGAAAGCGGCGATGGCAGCGCGGACGAGATTTGTGATCTCCATTACTTTGGCGGCTTCAAAGTAGGTCGTTGTAGTCAGTGTGGCATTGTCAAGCCTTGCATGCGGGAAAGCACGTAGGGACGGGCCGCCAAAGACGTCCTGGAGGGCGACATAGCTATAAAAAGCGACTCCACGGCCGCCCTGGTGAGGAGGGCTGTCCTCAAAGTTTGCGTAGCTACCCATGGCTGCGGGTGTTTGGCAGCTTAAGACTCTTGTGGAACCGTGGTCGCGACACCTCCGAACCAGCCAGCCGCCGAGGTTCGTGAGCCGGAGGGGTCGTTGAGGTTGTTGGTTGTTGGGAGGATGCTATACGGGTACCGGTTCCGATTGACCGCTCTCGCTCAAGTGCCATTCGCTACGAATAATTGCCGAACTCCTGCACCTGACCTCTCACGTGTTATCCCGGATAACAGCATCGTGTCCTGTGTTGTCGAGTTTGTCATCCGCATTCGGCAGCGTGTCGTCGGAAGACGGGCAAAAATGCGATGCGCAGACGGCAAGGCTGCGAACAAGTGATCGGAGGCTGCTTTTGGGCAGAGGACAAAGGCTGGTGACGAACCGGAGGGGCCCGAAGTGTCCAGACTACCGCTGCTCAGGTACAGAGCGGAATGAGACAGAGATTAAGCGCCGATGTTTTCGCGGCTGATGACATAACGGTCCACTTGGGTTGGGGGCCAAATGCGCACGGATCATACAGAATGTTCGGAAAGCGGCTGATAGCTGTTCCGACCCAAGACCGGAGTTCATCCCGTCGTTAATTTCATCCAATACGAGACGATCCACAATCCGAACGCGAACCCGACCATCCATGAACGATGTCCCGCCAAACACCAAGGATCTGCGTTGCCAAACATCGCGATTCCAACTAGACACATCCCACGCGAGTGCTACTATGCGCTAGCAGCCGGTGGGACCAGGGCACCAGACCGCTAATCAGGACTGCCGGAAATGGGCTTATGCGGGGAAAGATGGCCCTCCAGTGGACCTGTTGGCCCTGGGCCTCAGGGGCTCACGTCGAAGCAGATGCCGTTGGCGTGTAACCGGCTGCACGGGGCCGCCTCCTAACGAACCCATGTTCCAAGACGCTATGTGCTGGTCCGACTACATAAGATGAGGACGCTGTCAGTTCGTCCCGATCTCCATCTCCTCGAGTTGACTTGCACGCAACACCAGCTCAACATGGAGAACGTCACAGACACCATCGCCCCCGCGGGCGTCTTTGACGACCACATCGCAAAGCACCTACCGGCTGCCACCGCCGGATTCATCTTTCTGGTATTTGCGTGGCTCGCGCAAAGCTGGTTCAAGGTCGACCCACTCGCCAAGATTCCAGTCGTCGGCGGCCAAGGAGGAGCATGGACAAGGAGGAAGAATTTTGCCTCGGGGAAGGGTTCGGACTACTACGTTGAGGGCTACAAGAAAGTATGATTCACTCCCGCTCCTTGTCTACGTGGCTAACGTCTCTTTAGTTCAAAGATAGCATCTTCCGCGTCACCACGCTAAGGAGTAGGCTAGACCGCAGAACACCAGCTGGCAACCTACTAACACCCTCACAGAACGCGACACAGTCTGCGTCCCTCCCAAGTATCTGCCCGAGTTGAAGAAGCTTCCCGATGATGTCCTCAGCTTCACCAAGGCCATTGACGAGGTAGGTACCCGCTTTCTCAAAAGACACCCCGCATACTAAGCCCGCAGTCCATGCAAGTCAAGTACACCAAAGTCGAAACCGATACTCCGGTCGTGGTGCACACTGTCAGGGCTTCATTGACTCCTGCACTCCGTCAGTATCCCAATCTTTGAGTCACACTCTGAACCCACTAACACTAGACCAGCCCGCCTGAACGCCCTCATTGCCGATGAAGTCGAAGAATCCATGCGGCTCGAGCTGCCCCAGTCCAACGAATGGACCGAAGTCAACATTAACTCCAAGCTCCTCCGCATCATCGCCATGGCCTCCGGCCGTGTCTTCATTGGCCCTGAGCTCTGCAGAGACGAGCGGTATCTTGACGCCTCCATCAACTACACCATCGACCTCATGACCGCCGTCCACATCGTCGCCTTCCTACCCGGCCCCCTGCGCCCCATCCTCGCCCCCTTCCTGCCGCCCGTCAAGAAGCTGCACCGCCGCATCGCCGAAGCCGAGGCCGTCTTCCGCCCCATCGTTGAGGCCCGCAAACAGGCCAAGGCCGAAAAGGGCGACGACTACCAGGAGCCGGACGACATGCTCCAGTGGATGATGAACGCCCAGTCCAAGTTCGGCGAGCTCACCGACCGCGCATTGGCCCTCAACCAGCTAGGCGTCAGCTTCGCGGCCATCCACACAACCTCTCTGACCACTACCAACGCCTTCTACTGGCTGGCCGCAAAGCCTGAGCTGATCCCGATGCTGCGCGAAGACGTCCAGCAGGCCCTGGTCGAGACGGGAGGCGACTTCACGAGCCCGGCGCTGCAGAACATGAAGAAGCTCGACAGTTTCCTGAGAGAGGTCCTGCGGTGCTCCCCGCTCGGCGCCGGCTCCTTCCAGCGCAAGGTGCTGAAGGCGATCAAGCTCCCCAACGGCCAACTGATTCCCGAGGACAATGTTATCGAAATCCCCGCGGGCGGCCTGAACCTCGACGAGGAAATCTTCCCCAATGCCACGGAGTTTGACGCCCTGCGCTTCTACAAGCTGCGCCAGGCCAAGGATGCGGCCGAGTCCGGGACCAAGGCGGCGGAGGTCGTCGCGCAGAGCCAGTTCGTTAGCGTAGGCACCTCGCACTTGACTTTTGGATACGGTCGCCACGCGTGCCCCGGCCGCTTCTTCGCCGTCAACGAGATCAAGATGATCATGGCCAATATCTTGTGCAACTACGAGGTCAAGCTGCCGGATGGCGTGACGGAGAGATATGAGAACATTAGGTTTGGCGCGGGTGTAAGTGAACCCCCTTTCGTACTCGGCGGAATGCTAACGAAGCGACAGTCCATGCCCGACCCCAGCAAGACCATCATGGTCAGGAAGCTGTAGGCGGCAGACAGATCAGGGTGTTTTCATTTCGATCAGGACCAAATTTCCCTTCATGTAGCGGTATAGCAGTCATCAAATTGGGACATTTCATCAGGCAGCAGGGAGTATCAATTTAAGCATCCATGTCATCAACATCTATCTCTTCCATCAGACTCTTCCTGGGCCACTCAATCCACGGCCGCCACTCGTCGTCAATGACCCTGTCAATCATGACCATCACGCTGCGGTTCCACCCCTCGCAAGCCCAGTCCCCGCGCTCGCACACCCGGCCCAGCGCGGCGTAGTGCGCCAGAATCACCAGCGCAGTCGGGTGGCCGTTGCCAATCATCTCGACGAACAGCGCGGGCAGCGTGACAGACCACCCCCACACGCCGCCGGGCTTGTCCGTCTCGCTCTTGACGATGTAGTGACACCTCCGCAGTGACTCGAGGGCGAGCACGCAGACGGTCTGCTCGTTGATGACCTCGCTAAAGGAGGCAGGCACCTCGCGCGCGAGGGCCGTCACGGCGTCCAGACGCTTCTGGAAGGCGCTGTCGGGCTTCATCATGCCCGGGTGGATCTCCGGGGTGCGCAGCAGCATGTCGAGCGGCCCGCCGCGCTGGCGCCACTCGTCCAGGGGTTGGAAGTCCAAGATGCCCTTGACGCCGTGCAGGAACCTGAAGGACTGGGCCACGTCACCGAGGCCGACGGTACGGCCGAGGGTCTCGGCATGGGAGACGGAGTAGATGCTCACGATAAAGATGAGAGTGGCGAGGAAGAAGTAGGCCTCGCAGTTGGTCTTGTCAATGTCGTTGAGGCGCGAGGTGAAGAAGCGCAGTGCGAGGTTCTGGTGGTGCACCGAGATGATGTCCCATCGGCGACGCTCTTCGGGGTGGACATGAGCGTAGTGGAGAGCCGCCAGGGCTAGCAGGCCATGCATCAGGAACTTCTGCACCGACGAACCATAATGTCAGGAAACTTTGCCGCATTGAGATAAACTTCTCACGACAGAGACGGGGCACCGCAGGGCACAGGGCGGCAGGAGGGGCGGCGGAGGGATGACTTACATGGGAGCAGGCCATCTCGGGTATAGCCGTCTTCCACAGCGTCTCAGTGCAGGGATCGCGGGGCAGAACGTTGGCGGTAATGGTGCTATAATGGTGCATCAGGCGCAGGCTCTGCAGCCAATCCTCCGAGAGGTCCAGGGGTTCCGGGGCGGCAGCATGGCGAGGGGGGTCGAGTGCCGGGTCCCCAGAGTACGGTGACGTGCCGACTGTCATGAGGTTCAGCCAAGCGCCGACGTGGCGGGTCGGTTGGTTCGTCCTTACCTGCGGTGGGCGTGAGACTTGCTTCGCTGGCAACGGCCGCTGTTGTTGCTGCGGTCGACTCCCGAGCGCCGTGCGAGGCGGCGTGGATCGGGACGTACTGGCCCGGGGGCTTGGAGCAGGGGGGCGGCGTGAGGGGCGCCGTCACCAGCGGGGGAGGGTCCAGCAGACTGCAATGCGCGGCGTGGGCGACGCATCGATGACACGGGCGGTTCTCGTCGCACTGCGACGCGCGTCAGAGGGGGCTCTTGATAGGAATTCTGTTTGGTGTGGTTCGCTGCTGTTCATACCTTGACACGGCGTGCCTTGCAACGTTGGCAGCCGTTCCTGGATTTCTTGTGGCCAAGCCGCCGGGTGCGCTTTTCCATGGTTGATGAACCGCGGACGGCGGCCGGCTGGGAAATGACGTTTCGTTCTCGTTCGGGAGGGGAGGTGGATCAGGAGAGGGACGGGTTCGGGTTCGTATATGGCGGGAGAGGGCAGAAGAGAGGGAGGGAAGCAGTTGATAAAGGGGCGAGAGGGCGACAAGAAGAGAATGCGAGCCGCACTGCCCAATGGGGGCAGCGGGCGATCCCGAATACGGGCGGCGCAGAAGCAGGCAAACTCATGTTGTGGAATGGGCTGCGCAGATCAATCGAAGCCAAGGGGGCTAAGACTGCGGGGAACTGCTCCCGCTGGACCCCTCAAAGGGCGAGCAATACGAATACGGAAAGGCACGGCGGAAGCGAATCCGAGATGTCCAAGGGGTCGCTCTTTGAGATGAGATGGCGGGACGGCGCACGGGGTTTGTGTCTGAGAAGAAGAAATAAGCTCGTGGGCCAGGCTTCAGAAGCCGAGTTCGACGTTGACAAGGCGCATGAACGACAAGTACGAGAGCGCCGCGTACGCGGCTCGGCCACCCTCTGGGGAGAGATTCCGGGACGCGATCCTGGCGGAGTTCGGCTGTTCGGCGAGAGCGTCAGGGAAATCCCTGCGTGGAGACAAACTGAGCATAGCTCTGAAGCATCGTGGCTTGACAAAACTATCTGGTCTAGTAGGTGCCCCGAGTGGTTGGTGTTTGAGCACCTCGCATCCGACGATGAATTCTGGAGAGCTGCTGCTGAAAGAACGGCAGTGCCAGAAGGTGGGAACCTCTGCACTAACAATTTCCTTATCTTATCGCGTCTCGATGCTTCCTGCCACCTGCGAGCTTGAACCGGACCTCCCTCCTCGCATCACTGCCTCGCCCTGATCAAATCAACCGCCTGGAAGCGTCAGTCAGTAACAGCATTACCTCCACAAGCAAGCAGCTCACCTTCTCCGCCAGCATGTACACCGTCTGCTGCGTGTTCGCCCCGGGCAGCAGCGGCATGATACTCCCGTCCACGACGCTGAGTCTCTCCGCTCCGTGCACCACGAGATCCTCCCCGACAACACCGCCCATCTCCAGGGGCTTCTTCGCCGCCGTCGCTATCGGGTGAAAGTTGGTCGGAATGTACTGCTCCCGGATCCAGCTCCGCAGCGCCTCGCCCGTCACGTTGCTCCCCGGTGACGTCTCCCTCGGTTCGTACGTCGCAAAGTCCGGGCTGGCCATGTACTTGCGCATGAACTCGATGATCTCGACCATGATGTCCATGTCTGTTGGGTTGCTCAGCGCGCGGTAGTCGACGATCGGCTCGCTGTCCGGGGCCGCCGGGTCGATGTTGATGGTCCCGTGGCTAAGGACGTGCATGCTCATCACGATCCCGCCCGCGCGGCCCTGTAGCGGCAGCCACATCAGGTTGGTGTTCTTGCTGCGCAGGAGTTTGGCGTGCAGCTTCTGGAACTCCGCGTACCCGGCAACCACTGTCGGATGCGTGCCCTCGGGCAGGAACTCGGCCGGGTCCTGCGCCTCGTACCGGGCCGCAATGTCCTCAAAGTCTTCTGTCATGGTCGGCAGGCCGATCCACGCGCCCAGATTCGGCGCCGCCACACTCCACGGGTCGCCGTTTGCGGGTACCTCGGGTCCCTTTGGGCTGCCGTTGCCCCATTCATACCCGACGCTGAGGAACGCGTGGTCCTGGAAGTTCTGGCCCACGCCGGGGATGTCGAGCAGAACGGGGATCCCGGCCTCGTCAAGGAGCGGCTTGGGCCCGATGCCGCTGAGCTGAAGAATTTGCGGGGTATGCACGGCCCCGGCGGCGATGATGACCTCTTTGTTGGCCTTGACGCTGACGGACCGGCCATCGCCGTCGCGGGAGAAGAACTCAACGCCGGTCGCCGTCGTTCCGTCAAAAATCACTCTGCGGACTTTGTGCCGGGTAATGACCTCGAAGTTGTGTCTCTCGATGCCGTCATAGTGGCCGGTCCGCGAGTATGACCTCCGGTACGTCTTGGGGTCGATCGAAGAGGGGAACCAAAAGAGACCGTTGTCGCCGCCAGCACCATCCAGCGGGACGTCCATCCGCGGCATCTTTCTTACCGCCTGATATGTAGGTACTGGCTAGGAGTTAGCATCCTGTATCTGACTGCCTTTGGACCTACACACTGAGAGTGGGGTCCTGGTACTCGGGAAACGAGGCAAAGATCTTGGTATCCTCCTCCATGCCCCAGGCGTCCGGGTCCCAGGTGATGTTGAAAGCGTCTGCGAGCTCCTCCTCGGGGGGCGTGAAGTGGATGGCCTGAAGCTGTCAGCAGCCTACACTGGGTCAATTGCTGCTGTGCTCACCCTCTTGAAATAGGGCAGGATTCCATCCCAGTTCCAGGTCGAATTCGGTCCTCCCAGCTCCGCCCAGCCATCATACTCGATCTTGGTCCCGCGGACCATCACCATGCCGTTGATGGCGGAGCTGCCCCCGACGCAGCAGCCGATCCAGACGAATTGGGTGCGATTGTTCATTTCCGGCTGCGGGACCGAGCTGATGTTGTACTGGATTCCTGGGTCGTTGAAGTTTCGGCCTTGACCGGCCTCGATGACCTCGTCTGATACTGGGGGACGTTAGAATACCGCGTCCAAGAGCTCGGGCCGGCATACTCAGGTGGCAGTACTCAATCACAAGCACCGAGTCTGTTCACGGTAAGCCATACCCTCCATTAAGAGCGTCCGTCACTGACGTTTCCCGTCCGCGCTCAGTCTGTCGGCAACCGTCAACCCTGCCGTCCCGGCTCCAACGACGATGTAGTCATGAGAGTCCTTGACCTGCTCGGTTCTCTCGAGGATCGTCGCCGCCTCCAACAGCATCGGCTTCGCCGCCACCGGCGAGGACGTCAGCAGCGCGAGGGCACTCGCAAGAACTGCAAAAGATTGAAGCATCATTTTAGGGAAAGATTTCGCAAGGTCTTCGGGTCAAACTACCTCAGCCGACTTGGGGAAGTACCCGCTCTTTAAGCACCTCATGTCGCAAGACCCGTCATGGCTGACGGCAGAAATCCCTTTTAAAAGTCAACGCATCTAATATAGCCGTTAGCAAACAATGCGGGGATCACGCAGATAATGCAACCTCACCTCGGACTCAGGCTGGTGATGCGGTCGACCAGCGGTTCCGACAGAGATGCGCAGAGTCTCATTGGAAGATCCAAACACTGGCAGATTGCGGGGTGAAATCTGACAAGCGTCAAAAAGGTTCTCGCACCCCTCGCCGGCAGTTTACCTGTTGCCAAGACGCGACAATTCATCCGGATGCAGTCAGCTTGGCCATGTGGCCGACAAGAGTGTGGCGTGCCACCGAAGCTGAAGATTGGCAGATGCGGGCGGTCAAATCATGGCCGGCGGAGAATATGTGCGGAAGATGTCAGATGTTCCTGCCAAGACCCAAGAGCTGCAAGGTCCCGAACCCCTGCTCACAATCAGAAGTCGACGGCTTCTCTTGTCCCGCCGAGTGGCTACTCCTTGCAAACACTCGCCGGCACTGTGTTCTTGTAGACTATCGGTCCAAGTCGGACAGTGGTCATCGGGCATCGGCATATTTACTCCTTGGCACTTGCGTTCCTTCAGCACTCGTCCTCGTCGACCTGCAGTTAAGGTCAACTCTGGCGGACCGCTCCATTGACGGGTCGCTCCGAAGTGGCGCAATGCTAGCACCGCTCTCTCCGGCGAACCGGAAGATACACCGGCGAGCCTTTGAAGCGCGCCTTGCGCGATCCCGACCGTCGACCCATCCCACCGGCCTCCGAAGACCGGTGGCCCCAGAATCTTAAATACGAAGACGCAAGCCCAGCTGCATGCATGTTATATGAAGAAACGCATGGGATTTGAGTGCTGTTCAGATAACCCAAGCTCAAAACGGCAGGTCGGTGGCAGGGCGCGAACTCGCCAAAGGCGGGCAATTGCTTGGCTCCCACGGTGAGGTTCCCTTGGGGGTGGAGATGTCACCAAGACGACTGCCGAAATTGGACAAAGCTGCCGGGGCCGCTTCCTGCGCGGAAGAGCTCGATACGAGATCGTCAAATGGCCGTGGCATCATGCGAGGCTTTGAGGGGAGCTCATAAATAGGCGGACAGTGCCCTTCTGCCCGTCGTTGTGGGAGCAGAGGAAGAGCCAGGCAGCGGCCCTCAACACAAGTCGATCATTTTGGATTTAGAGATCCTCGTCCCTCGTTTAATCGTTGACCATGCGTGTCGCGAATGCCGTCGTCTCCGCGCTGGCCCTGGCCGGCACGGGCGTCGCCAAAATCTCCCGTCGCGCGATTGACGACGATGTTCGACCGTCCAACGACACCGCCGTAGAGCCCAAGAAGTTCATTCTCGAGCTTGAACAGGTTAGCTTCTCGCGCCGCCGGCCAAGATGAATGCTAATCTCCACAGGGTGCCGACAAAGATGCGCTCGTCAAGCAGATCGAGACCAAGGCCGGCAGCAAGGTCCTCAAGGTGTTCGACTCGTCCGTTTTTAGCGGTATCGCTGTCGAATCCGACAGCGAGAACACGGACTCGCTCGAGGCCCTCTTGCCGGTCGTCAAGGCGTGGCACTCTACCCGCATCCAGCTCGCGCCCGTCGTCACCGGAGACTCCTTCAGCGACGACGCTGCCGCGCTCAACTACTCCATCCACTGGATGACGGGCGTCGATAAGCTGCACGAGCAGGGCATCCTGGGCAAGGGCGTCAAGGTCGGTGTCGTTGACACCGGCACTGAGTACACCCACCCGGCTGTGAGTTGTCCTCCGTCTCTGCTAGAACTACTCTAACGGGGTCCTGACAGTTGGGAGGTTGTTTCGGGGCTGGCTGCAAGGTTGCTGGCGGATACGACTTTGTCGGTGATGACAGTAAGTTGTTTTGCAAAGTAAACGGTGCAGTGGCCAGTTCGACTAACACACCCCAAAGCCTACTGGCCGTACCCCGGTGAAGAGAGACAGCCCGACGAAGACCCCATGGACGCGGCCGGCCACGGAACCCACGTCGCCGGCATCATCGCAGGCAAGAGCGAGGAGTAAGTTGGCGCCAGCATGACAAAACCCCAGCTCACCCACGTCATCAGGTTCACCGGAGTCGCTCCCGAAGCCACCATTTACTCCTACAAGGTCTTTGGCCCCAATGTAAGTCACTGCCCCTGACCCCTCTCACATGCCAGCACTCATCCCGCTCAGGAGGGCACCGGTGAAGAGGTCCTGATTGAGGCCTTCCTCCGCGCCTTCGCCGACGGCGTCGACATCATCACCGCCTCCGTCGGCTCCACTGGCGGCTGGGCTAACAACGCCTGGGCCCTCGTTGCGGACCGCATCGTTCAGCAGGGTGTCGTCGTGACCATTGCCGCCGGAAACTCGGGCGATGTCGGTCCCTTCTTCGCCTCCAGCGGCGCTTCCGGCAAGGAGGTGCTCGCCATCGGCTCCGCCGACGCTTCCATCGTCTCGGCCCGCCAGTTCGCCGGCACCTTCAACCTCGACGGCCAGTCCAACCGCACCATCCTCGGCTACCGCCCCGCCGA
The DNA here is from genome assembly GCA_025962755.1 of Colletotrichum tropicicola. NCBI lineage: Eukaryota > Fungi > Ascomycota > Sordariomycetes > Glomerellales > Glomerellaceae > Colletotrichum > Colletotrichum tropicicola. The sequence continues at coordinate 45,101 of JAOWMA010000138.1, forward strand.
GGAGCAGTTCCCTGCCGAAATTGTCGGCTGGCCCATCGTGCCCGTCACCCTCAACATCAGCGTTGAGAACGACGCCTGCGAGCCCCTGGCCGAGGGCATCGACTTCAACAACACCATCCCGCTCGTGCGCTTCGACGAGGGCTGCGAGGACTGGCAGAGGCAGAGATGGGTTCAGGAGCGCGGCGCAAAGTACATGCTCTTCTACCTCACCGACAGGCCCGTCCTCGGCCACTCGGGCCGCGGCTGGGCACAGAGCCGCTGGGGCCTGCTCTCCAAGGACGCCGGCGAGGCCATCGTCAAGACGTACATCGCCGGCGGCAACGTCACGGCCGACTTCTCCCTCGATCAGGATCACAACTACGTCGCCATGTACAACTCGGGCGGCGGCAAGCCCTCCGTCTTCACGTCCTGGGGCGGCACCTTTGACCTCGAGCTGAAGCCCGACGTCACCGCGCCCGGCGGTCGCATCTTCGCCCCCTTTGTTGGCCACCGCTACCGCGACCTCTCTGGCACGAGCATGGCCTGTCCGTACGTCGCCGGTGTCGCCGCCCTCTACATCTCCGCCCACGGCGGCCGCTCCGTCCACGGTGCCGGCTTCGCCAAGACGCTGCACGCGCGCATCACCGCTTCGGGCCGCGCCTTGCCCTGGTCTGACGGCAGCACCAAGGATTTCGGGTATTGGGCGCCCCCCATCCAGGTCGGCAGCGGCCTTGTCGACGCCGTCGCCGTGCTCAACTCCACCTCCCAGCTCTCCGGAGAGACCAAATTCGCCCTCAACGACACGCACCACTTCTCGCGGTATCACCAAGTCGACATCACCAACACGGGCGCCACGGAGCTCGAGTACAGGTTCCAGGTGCAGGATGCCGGCGGCTTCGAGTCGTACTGGACCCCTGACGCCGCTGCGAACCCGGATCTTGTCGCCGTCCCGCGCATCAAGGACTTCCCCGAGATTGAACCGTTCAAGATTGGGGCCGTTGTGGGCTTGCCGTCTGGCACGTTCAAGGTCGGGCCGGGCGAGACCAAGACTGCCAAGTGAGTCTGGCTGTATTCTGCGAGGAGATGCGAGACTGACGTGCACAGGTTCTCCTTTGACATCCCTGAGGGCCTCAACGCCACGAGACTGCCCCTCTGGAGCGGCAAGATTCTCGTCAGCGCCAGCAACGGCGATGTCCTCTCGGTGCCCTACTACGGTCAGTACCAAGGCCTCCTCCTTACGTATGAAGCACCAAAGTTGACATGAACAGGCGTCGGCGGAAGCATCAAGCACGAGATCGTCGACATGTTCTACACCTCCATGGGGTACCCGCGCATCGCGTCCGGGGTCAACCGGACCCTCATCTCCGAGAAGTCGAGGTATGTCACCACCTTCCTCTAACCTGTGACCTTACTAACGCATCTGCAGCTTCACGTTTGATCTCTCTCTCGCGGCCCAGGACTTCGTCAGACTCCAAGTCGCCCTGACCTGGGGCACCCGCGAGCTGCGCTGGGATGTAAGTTCCACCTTCGCACCTTTACCGAGTGCCCACCCTGACACTCCCACAGATCTACGAGCCGTCCTACCAGGAGCGCGAATGGGTCTACCCGCCCGTCGTCGGCGAGAACAAGTACATCGGCTCCGTCGCCTCCTTCGACGTCTACAACACCCCCAACTACCCCGTCTTCGACCCGGCCACCGACAGCGTGAACAACACCTTCTCCTACCCGCTGCAGTACCAGCCCCGCGACGCGCCGTACGAGTCGTGGTGGCTCGGCAAGCTGGCCGACGGGTCGCAGATCAAGCCCGGAAAGTACCAGTGAGTAGTCATTCTTCAGGGGGGTCCTGACGAAGTCTAACATCTGTCGCAGGATGCGCATCGCCGCTCTGAAGCCATTCGGCAACCCCAAGGCCTCGGACAACTGGGAGATTTACGAGACTCCCGTGATCGAGGTACTGCCGCTCGCCGGTAGCAACTCTACGGCCACCATTCGCCGTCGAATGATGTGAAGAGCACGTATAATGCGGAAGATGTGACTCTGTGGCCTTTGGTGTACACAATGGAAGATACAAAGGGTGCCATATATATAACGCAAATACAATCGCCATCTGCCACCGTCGTCCCCAAAGCGTCGAGACGTCCCGCAAACTTCTATCCAAGTTCAAACGCTTCGTAGCCTCTACTCTGTGCTCCCGCACGCAAGAACCATCAGGGACATGTCACTGGGCAGACGCAAGCAAGTGATTCAAAGAGGTATTATTCGTGATTTGAAAAATGAATGAAGACATAGCGTGAGTCTACTCTAAAGGTTATCCATGGCGTTTGTGTTGCCGTCAAGATAATTCGCCTCCTTGCCCAAGTGGGTATGTAAACAGATAAACATGCGAGACGTCAAGGACCCGGGTCGTTTTGCTTTCCGACCCTTGCCGCGTTTCCCCTCCCCGTCTCTTTCCTGTGATAAATGCGCGCAGTCCGTGGGGCCATTAACGAACGCTTTTCTATGTGTATATAAAAAGTTATACATCATTATACAACCAAAACAGCTCCATGAAAATTGGTAAGTGAGAGAACCGGCCCTGACCCAACATGACATGAGGGGGTGTGTGAACCCTTCCTCGGGGTATTTTTGATTTTCGCGATCGCATCACTCTTTAAGGCTTCGCCACCTGCTCCTTTCTGAAGAACTTGAAGAACAGGATGGGGATCACCAGCTGGAACGCCAAGCAGATCCAGAACCACCAACTCGACACGCCGGGCATCAGACCCTGCGAGAAATCGGGGAAGGTGGTATTGGGCGACAGAGCGTTAGGACTCGTCGCGCGCGCCAGCATCGTGAAGGCACTGCCCACGATCTGAGCTCCGATGAGGACGGCCAACACGTGCTGGCGCGTCAGGGTCGCGAGCAGCATCATACCCAGGCCGACACCCTGGATGTTGTCCAGGAGACCGAGCCAGAGCCAAAGGCAGCGAGAGAGAATAGCCGAGCCGACGGGGCCACCAGCCCAGGGGAGGTACATGCCCATGCTGCTGGTGCCCCAGAGCATCTGCGCCCAGCGGGGAGCGCAGAGGCCGATGGCGAAAATGGGCAGGAGCCAGGTGTGGCTCTCAGAGAAGTAGGAGAAGACGTAGAGGATGATGCCCCAAAGGACGACGAAGAATCCCAGGGCAAGCAGCACGACACCCCATCCTGGGATGAACTGCGAGGCGAAGAGGAACTGCCAGTTGCGGCCGTAGGGTGCCGACAGCCAGTAGTTCTGAATAATGATCATGACGAAGAAGACAGGGACGAGCTTGCGGCGGATAAGGGAGATGTAGAAGCCCGGGATGTTGTCGGGCGCCTGGCGGTAGTAGTCGGGGAGGCCGAAGAAGAGGATGGCACCAATGGCCCACAGCATGATGGCGACAGGAATGCAAATGACAAGACCCTTCGGGATGCTGGTGCCGTCAATGAATGCCATGGGGGAGGTCTCGGGGGTGTGCGTCAGAGATCCCCAGTACCAGAGCATCAGCGAGTAGACTTGAGCGACACCGGCGACAGCCAGGGCACGCATGATCCATTGCTTCGTGGGAGCACCGCCTTCGTCACCAAAGTTCAGGGCAAATGACAGAGCACCGGCACTGGCACCGGCGGCGTAGAGCGCGGTGGCGGCGTCTTGCATGGCAGCGCTGGCCTGCCAGGGAGTCAAGAGCGGCGAAACACCCAGAAGGATGAAGGCCAGACCAAAGAAGAACCAAGGGAGCGACAGAGCATAGACGGCCTGAGTAAAACGGACCATGAGCCACCAGAGACCAGACGTAACCAGGTAAGTAGCGGCAACGATGTAGAGCTTGAGCGGTGTCTGGTTGGTTTCGCCAGTGAGGAGAACGATCTGGTACGAGTTGATGGAGATGACTTGACTGAAGGCGAGGAAGAAGGCGTAGACGGGCCAGTCACCAATGCGGATGGACAGGATACTGGGAGACGTCAGTTTGGAAAGTCAACAGGGTACATCGGGGTGAACTCACTTCTTGAGACCGGTGGGTGTCTTGTAGTTGTCACCCAACAGGAATTCGTCGTCAACAGGGCTGTCATCGTAGCGAGACGCACGGGTGAGGCCGCTGGGGGTGCGGCTGCGACCGCGCTCTCCATCGAACTTGGCACCGAGACCGTTGCTTGAGCCGGGTCGGCTCGGCGCGGGGCTTCTCGATCGGCTGTGGTCTCTACGTCCGAGCTTGGCATCACGGTATCTAGCATACCACTTCTTCTCACTCTTCTGGAGGTAGCTCTCAATGCAGAGGTCATTGGTCGAGTTCTTGGCGGTCAGATCGTTGAGCATCTGCTCGAACTCGTTGTAGAATTCTCCGTTCTTGTCGGTGAAGTTCTGGTCCACATTCTGCAGCTTGAGATCGTGGCGATCACCAACGATGTCAGGCAGAGAGAGCTGGGAGCTGTTGCGCTGCTGCTTGTAGAAACTCGGTTGGGGCAGGCCAAGCTCGCCGAAGCCAGGAGTCTGGGGGGAAGAAACATCGTTCTGGGCGCGAATGGCGAAGCTGTCCACACTCATCATACTCTCGCGGCCGCCGCCGATGGAGCTGGAGAAGGAGCTGCGGCGAGACGAGGGGATGCTGTGCCAAGGAAGGTTCGGGACGGGAAGGTCGGGGGAGTTGAGGCGGCCCGCGGGGCTGGCGACGCGGGTCGGGGGCGGCAGAGGAGACGGGGCTCTTGAGCCAGTGGGAGTCAATTCGGCGCCATACTCGCTCACGGCAACACTTGATCGGAGCGATGAGTCGGTGAGGTTGCGGATGCCACCGGCCTTCTTCTGCTTGGCAGACTCCTTCTTGTGCACCTTGATACAGTCGTTGTAGAGGGAGTCTAGTTGCCGGATCCATTGGGCGACGGGGAAACGCTGCTTGGCGCTCCAGGCGCGCATGAGGGCTCGCTTTCTCGGCTTGCAGTTGAGGGCGGAAACAATGGCCTGTTTGAACTGTTGGAGCAAATGGGCCGGGGTCATGGACTCGACCGTGTACCAGAAACCAGGCATCTGGCCGAGACCACCGACACGAGCACCAACACCCAGGGCACCCTTACGACCGAACTCGACGGCGACGAGACCAAAGGGCTCGTCACGGGAAGGAATGAGAGCGAACTCGGCACCGCTGAAGATATAGGGAGGCAGCTGGGTGAACTCGGGCTTGCTGAAAACACGCTTGGGGTACTTCTCCATGAGCTTGGCGAGCTTCAGGGCGGCGAACTTTCCGTACAGATCGATGACGGGACCAATGCAGATGAGCTGGGTGGACGGGTACTTTTCGAGGATGGTGGGGAAGATATCGGCAATCAAGTCGACACCTTTCTGCAAACTCCAGCGACCGACGAAGACGAACAGGTCGGCGTTGGGGTTGACCTCGAGACCGGCCCACTCCTGGGCCTGTCTTCGCAGAGTGGCACGGTTGGCTTCAAAGGTCTCGTCGATCTTGATGTCGTCCTGGGATTGCGAAATGTCTTCCTCGGGGTTCCACTCGCCAGTGTCGGAGGGATCGGGGTTGGGCAGTTGGCCAATGTTCTTCAAACTCCAGAAAATAGGGTAGCGAGCCAGGGAACGGTCACCGTACTTCTTGGACACACCGACGGCACCAAAACCGCGCTGGTGGATACGGAGGTAACTAGCACCGGCGTGGAGCAGGTTGAAGGCGGAACCGTACTGGACGTAGTCCTTGACGACCTTGGGGGGGAGGTTGAAGACGCTGTACACTTCCTTCTGCTCTTCCTCGGTTCTCATGGGCCACATGCCCTGGAACTCGGCGTTGTGCAGAGACAGACAGACGGGGACGGTGTCGGGAAGCAGGTAAAGAGGAGCGGCGGCCCCGTGGTAGTCGTTGATGTGGTAGATGTCGACGTTGAAGCGGCGGATGGACTCGGCGATACAGCTGTTCCAGGCGCAGTACAGAATGGCACTCTCGAGATCGTCCATGCGGGCAATGTAGGGGTCGGCCTTGGTCTGCTGGCGGAAGATGGGGGCGTCGAGGATAACGTAGGTGATGTTCTTGACGACGTGGTAGAAGACGCGGACTTCGTAGGACTCGCCCATGATCTCCACAAACATCGGCTCGGCCTCGTTATCGAGAGGGTAGTCGACGTCGCCAACGCAAGGGACAACCCAGATCAGGTCGACGTGGCTCAGGGCTTGACTCATGAGCTTGGCCATAACACCGAGACCACCGATCTTGATGCTGATCTTCCAGTCGTCGATGTTGTACTCCATGGTCGCGATGAGGACCTTTCTGCGGGCAGGAGCGCCGACAACTGCGCCGGCAGCGGGGGTGACGAGGGGAGATGGAGGAATCTGGGACATCTCGAGAGATTTGCCTTTTTCGCCGAAGTTAATGTTGGACTCATTACCGAGCTTGAGTGGTAACCAACCCTTCTTGGAGAATCCGGACTTGTTGATCTTGACCTGGTAGAATCCCTTCATGTAGATCCAGCCAGCCAGACCGGCCAGAACAATGGGCATCAGACCGAGCAGGAAGAAGAAGATGATCTGGATCCACATATTGCCCTGGGGCACCGCGACAAAGTTCCAGTTAGCGTCATTGAGAACCAACTTGTACGACAGAGCGGGCATCGGGGGCGGCGAGGTCAGGTTGACCACGTTATCAGAAAGGGAGCTCGGGGGAAGACGATCAAGGACTCCGTCACCGTTGGGGTCGCCATAGATGAAGGAAGCATCAGGCTGGTTGTCGGGGTTGATACCCCAGAGGTTCAGCTGAACCTGGGCCGGCCACTCGTACATGAAATGCAGCTCCCACGTATTATCGCCAACTTGGTCCATGAGGTTGGGCAGGCCGGCATCGTATCCCCACTTGTTGAACGGTCCGTGGAGGAAGATGTGCGGCCAGCGGCGACTGTAAGGGATGTCGCTGCTGTCGGCGTGCTGGATGAACGAAGACGAGCCGAGCGGCTGGCTCCAGTACTGGACCATCAAATGCTTGCCCTCCCACTTCTGCAGGTCGGTACCTTCCCAGGCCTGGTCAACCAAGCGAGACCTGGCACCAGTGTACGTGATCCAGTTGCTCCAGGTTGAGCCCCAGTTGGTGCTGTAGCGCCACTTGTTGGCACCGGCAGCGTTGTGGTTGATGAAGTACTGGCTGCCGCTCTGCTGCAAGAGAGCGCGAGAGTAGTTGGCGGTGCCGGGGAAGACGACAGGGTTGAGCGGCTTGCCGAAGCGAACGAGGAAGTGATCGGTGGCGTTGGTTCCGCCAGCATTGTCGACAGTGATCTTGACGATTCCATCGGGGACGTTCTGGAGGTTGGCAGACCACTTCCAGACGGAGGCCACGGCACCCGTCCACGACTCCTTCTCGATGGGGTCCATGTCGCTGCAGACGGGAGTGTCGAATGTCACATTGGTCCGGGTGTTGCCGTCGACGTTGACGTAGGCGGAGACCTTCTCGGTGACCTCGGCGCAGGTCAACTTCTTGGAAAACTTGAAGGCGATGGGAATTCTGCCATTGGCGTCCGTCGAGTCAATGGGGAAGTCGTGGCCGGGCTCGAATCCGGTGATGGAGGGCTGGATTTCCATCCATTTAGGGACATACGCACGGAACTCGAAGGGAGTCATGGTGATGGAGCTCAGGCAGCCAGCAGTGTTGCCGGCGCCCTTGAAGCCATTCTCCTTCGACGAGGCCTCGAGAGTGATTTCAGCGTCTGTGCTGAACAGGTTTCTGACTTTGGTGCCGGAGTTAAAGGGAGCGATGAAGGCATCATCCGCGTTGCTGCAGTCAAAGGTGTAGGTTGTCTCGTTGGGGCTGTTGTGGTAAACCAGCCAGACCGGGTCGTCCGTCTCCGTCTGAACACCGCTGAAGTATCCACGAGCAACACTCCAAATACCAGTCTCGGTCGCGACAGAACTGCCGTTGTACTGCACACCCCGCGTCTTCTTTGACAGCTCCTCGAGAAGCCAACCGCCTTCGAGGACGGGGTACTTGATGCGGAAAGAGAACATGCGCTTCATGAAGTTGCGGACCGGGTGGGAGGGGTCGCGGTGGTCGTAGGTCACGGTTTCATCCTCGCATCCCTTCCTGCCCTTGGTAATGGGCCATCCGACGTACACGGAGTTGTCGCCCGCGTAGCAACCGTGGAACTTCCAAGCCTGCGCAGCGGAGAAGGCTTGACGACCAAAGACGTAGTTCTCTGCCGTGTTGTCCAGGACGTAAAAGGCCTGTTCCTCGCCGTAGTAGACGAGCGGGGCACCAGGAAGAAGCATGGTGGTGATGAAATAGGCGAGAAGCATGCGCTCGGTACCGAGCTCGATGGCCGGCCAGCGGAAAACGTCCTGGTTGGTGACACCGTACAGGTGGCGGGGATCAAACTTGCCGGTGTTGGCGTTGAAAAAGTCATTCGTCAGGACCATCTGGTTCCAGGTCTGGACCCAGTCGGTGGGAAGGTCGTAGCCGGCTTCGAGGTTACCGCTGAGACCGAGGAAACGGGTCATGAAACGGTAGATGGAGTAGTGGAAGGCACCGGCGTCCAGAGCGCTCTTGCCGTGCTCACGGAGAAAGTTGCCGGAGCTGGAGGAGTCGTTGGCCGGCAACTTCATGGCGTTGGCGAGCTCCAAGCTGGAGGCCATCTCAGGCGTACGGCCACGGCCGAGGTAGATGGATCCCAGAGTGTTACCACTGGTGATTTCACCCACAACAATGAAGTTGTCCTTGCCGAGATCCTTGGCGCATGTTCGCATCGCGGTACTCCACTCGGCCTGGGCGTCGACGGTCACCTGGACAGCCTTGTCGATACGGAAGCCATCGATATCCAGCATCTGGATGGTCATGCAGGAGTAGAGCTCGAGGCGCTGACGCACAGAAGGGACCCATTCACGGAGACGGTCCTGCACGGAAGCGAACTTGGCCAATTGACGCTGCCAGTCGGGGAAGACGCCGAAAGCCTCAATGTCACCAAACTGATCAAAGTCACTGTCGTAGCAACCCTTGAGCTGGGCCTTGACGTCGGCGCCGACAGGCTTGCCGTCCTCAAACCAGAAAGCCGGGTACTCGCAGGTTTCGTTGTACTCGTTGCCAATGTCGAAATCGAGGTATCTGCGGGACGTCTTCCAGAGGACCTCGTGCTCCCTGGTCGAGAACGGGGTGGACTCGTTGAGGTATCCGTCGAAGCCGATCAAATCACCCATGCTGCGTCCAGAGTAAGCAACGGTAATGCCGCAGCCGGGTGGTCAATTCACTTACGTCGCCATGGTCTGGTCCAAGACCACGTACATATCGCGCTTGTGGATCTCGTCGATGGCCGTCTGCCATGCCGTGATGTTACCAAAGTGCTTGTCCAGGAGAGTGAGGTCGAGGGGCTGAGGCGAGTTAGCATTCGCGTCCTATCACGTGTCGGTCACGGCGGGTGTCGCACCGAGTAAGAATCCGCCTTCCATGGGTCGTTGATGAAGGGAGAACCGGCAATGTAGATGCCCTTGATGCCCATGCCCTGAATGTAGTCCAAAGTGTCGACGAGTCCCTGCAAGTCTCCTCCATGACGGAGCTGGTTGCTCATGATGTCATGTTCAAAAAGTGTGCCGTTGGCATTGTCGTTATCGGGGTCGCCATTGACGAAACGGTCGATGAATAACGTATAGAAGGGAAAGCGCCAGTTGTCTGGTGAGCCGACAAAGGTGTGATTTTCTCGCTTTCCCGAATACTCGTAGGGGTTCTTTGCTAATCTGTTGGTGTTGAGGTTGTAGTCGACTTCGCTGGCGGTGTATTTGAGGCCGGATACGAGTGTCGTCGAGGTCGTAAGGAGTGTAAGTGCCCAAACCAATAATGAATTAGACATTGTTACTCAAACTCGCCGGGGGCGAGTGAGTAAGGGTGTACAAGGAATAGACAGGAAGGAGTGACGAAGTGAAGAAAGAAAGAACGTGGTGATGTTTGGGTGGGAGGGAGTGTGAAAGGCCGCAAAGCAGACCAGCAAGCAGCAGAACGAATGACGAGGACAGACACACAAGGCAAGGCGTGGGACGGATGGGAAGAAAACTCGGCCGGTCGACACCGCGTTGGAACAGAGGGTAGGAGAAAAAAAAAAGGGGGTAATCTCATGGGAGCCCGGGTCAGCCCAATATGCCCCCCAGGCTGAAGGGCGGAAAGGGGGATCAGGGAGTGGCTGGGGCCGCAGAAGCGTCCATGAAGGATCTGTCCGCCCGCCTCGCCTCCCAAGGCTCCAGTCGAGCGGTCTCAGTGTCTGGGCACTGGCAGCAGGTCGCGGTGCGGCGCCCCTCGAGGCCGCAGGGCGTCGATTTCGTGATGAGCGATGGGGCCCCTTCTGCAGGAACAGACCAGCCGAGTCGTTAGCCCGTCCTCCTCAGGTCCCCTCCTTGATCCAGTGAGGCCATCCAACCAACCCCTCTCTCTTGGTACATGATAATGTGGCTCCGGGGGTGGCCTGGGCTAATTCTGGCTATACGAAGTTTGGAATATGGATATGCAGAGAGAGCAGGCAAGTGCCTGGCTGGCGGCGAACCATGAGGGCGATGGGAGATTGACGGGCCCCGTCTTGAACTGCCATTTTGGACGATTCCACAACAGAGGGTGGCCAATACGGTGGCACCGAAGTCAGCGGAAACAGGGATTGGGACGACGAGCCAGGGTAGGCCGGCACGGACTGGTGCTTCTTGTTGGTTGATTCGGGCGAGCTCCGTCCTCGGTCGAGGTATCCGCTGTCAGTCGTGGTACCCCCCGGCCAGCGGACGTGCTCTTCTGTATCGAGTCAGTTTTAGTTTTGGGTGGCCCCCCCAAAGAATACGAGACGTTGGAGACGGGCGAGCCTGTCAGGACGGATCATCCATGCGCGACGAGATTATCCAGAGCCGTTGATTTCCCAGTCGGGAGCCGGCGAATGGCTTGAGGCTCAAGGGCCGGTTCGACTTGAGCACGGTGGGAATTTGACACTGACAGGCGCCAGACGGCAGTCCATCGGACGGTTCATCTCAACTAGCATGAACGCTTATGCTCGCGCCGCCATGGAGTGTTCGCTCCGTTTCCCTTTGCGAGTTGGTGTGGTGGACTGAGCCAAGGCAGAAATGTGCTAGGACGCCGGTTGGATCACGATTGTGACGTCGGTCTGCAGTCGTGTGGTTGCCATGAGCGTTGGCGCAGATGGCTCGTTGGCTTGTGTGGACGAAGGATGGGAGGAAGCCAAAAAGCAAATTCCAAGTCGGGCCGTGGTGGTGGTGAATGGTGGCCACGGCAGTGGTGTCGCTGGCGTTGGCGGTCCGTCAGAAACACTAGCACTGGGTGCGCGGGAGGCGGAGGGACTTTCGTTAGCAGCGAAAAAGCGAGCGATGGCCTGCGAGTGGCAGAAGGCGGCGGCGGATGGGATGTGATGGTGGACGTCTGTACTCTGAGCAACGATGGTCGTCGACCTAGGGCGTACGGAGTGCACAACCAAGCCACAATGGGTCTTTGGTGGATCCGGCCCCGGGATCTCTTGGCCAATCCTTTGCCGCGTCGCGGTGCGCACCAGCCACAGATCGCGGTGGTGACCACCGTTTTTTAATGCTCCTGCAGGACTCAAGGCTGGTCCTTCCACTCGAGCGCCTCACTGGTGCCACACCAACCGGGGTTGCGCCCCGTGGTGGTCCACCCCAATCCACCCGGCCCCCACCCAACGCCCACTTGGGCACGAGGAAGTATCCTATGATGGGATGATACCTATCAGGGGCCCAGGACACCAGTGACCGGGGTCCGTGGCTGCAAACTGCAGGTGCCGACCGGGGTTGGGCCAGGGGTGCCGTGGTCACTGATCGGTCGAATCGACAAGAGCGGTGGCAGAGGCGAGCGAGTCAGGGCTGGGAAGCGGGTAATTATGGCCACAGGTCCCGGCTGGCGGTGCTGGGCACTCTTCTGGGCGTGCTGAAACAGGGCAAATTGGGGTGCAGCGAGGCGCAAAAAGAAGAAAGAGGGACAGGCTCGCCTAAACCAGCGTGGCCGAGCTGAGTCCAGGCCTGGAGACTCCTTTTTTGTGGCGTGGCCTGCCCTGCCCTGCCTTGTCTTGTCTTGTCTTGCCTTGCCCTGCCTTGTCTTGTCTTGCCTTGCCCTGCCTTGTCTTGTCTTGCCTTGCCATGCCATGCCATGCCATGCCATGCCATGCGGCCGATGGGATGAGATGGATGTGCGTGTCTCACCCGCTCCCCTCTGCCTGGTGCTTCCCCAGAGCCGGCCGCGTGCCTGGGAAATCCCATGCTTTTGAGGTTTTCAGGAGGCTCCCCGTCCTGAGGAAATCCCCATCCAGGAGGTCGCACGCGTAGGGGCTCCCGCACGGAGAGGGATGCACCGAGGCATTTATAGAGTTTGAGAGCTGGTCGTCTCCCATTGAGTTTGACCAGGTGGCCGAGGGGACCCGCGGAGGTCAGGCGGAAGGCGGATGCTTACTCATATGAGACCTACCCCGTCACCCCAGCTCCTTCCCACCGGGAGGCAGGTACCTGCGCAAGCCCAGGTACTTCTCCCCTCCTCACCGACGTCCAACCCAGTCGCTCCGACGGTGGCCAACCACAGCGCGCAATCCTTTCTTATTGACCTTATCGTTCACTCAGACAACAATGGCCTGGCGCCCGCCACGCAGTACGTACACGAAAACAGGGACGGACGGCGTGAGGGAGGTGCCCAGCGAGCTGCCAGGACGGCCGTCGACAACCAGCGGAAGCAGCAGAAGCAGCAGCAGCAGCAGCAGCAGCAGGAAGCCGTCAAGCTCTCTCCAAGGCTCCAAGCAGCGACCAAGGCGCATCAAGCACACCAAGCAACAACAACAAGAAATTGTCAAGCACCACACCAAGAACACCAAGTCGCTGTCCTCGCAGTCGCGCCGCCAAGTTGACGCCGCCCACGCGCCCACTACACGACAGACACGCTGCACGCACAGGCTCCCAGTGCCACTGCCGAACACCAACGTCCCATGGCATGGCATGGTGCCACCACACCGCATCGGGCCAAGGGCGCCGTCATTCGACAAAGTTCCAAGGTCCTTCCAACCTACCTTCCACTACGCCGTAAGCCCGCGCCGTTGGCCGCGCTGGCGGGTCTTGGCAGGGGAAACGAGGTTTTTCTCTTTCCGAAAACTCGACCGTCGAGGCGTCTGCCGCTGCGCCAATCAGCATACGCGCACCGCTTCAACGACGGCCATTGGTGGTCGACGTCTGCCCTCCGTTTTGCTCGCCGCCTCTCGAGGCCTCGCAGGCACAATCAGCACCTTCACCGTGTCTTGACCTGCCGTCTCGGGTCTCAGTTGTTACAGTTGTTACAATGGCAAAAGTCACGTTACCCGGAACGGACTTGCACTGCTTCATTTCCCCGGCCATCCCTCCCTTCTTCCAGTGCTTCCACGGAACCCACGTCCACCCACCCCCCCGGCTTGGCTTCCGGTCGTAGCATCGTATTCCCCCGTCTTCACTTATATTTGTCGCTTGGGTTCAATTTCCTTTGGCCACTTGTTGGCCATGGTTGTTGACCATTTTGGCCCCCCGGTGGGCCCCTTCGTCCCATGCCATCCGAGGCATTGACACCTTCATACCACCATCATTTGCAGTGTCTCTGGAGCCTCTCTGGCACTCTGCTCAGAGCCGGGAGCCGTGAGCCGTGAGCCGTGAGCCGTGATCTCATCGACGCCCATCCGTCCCCTCGGTCTGCGCTATGCCTGTGCCTGTGTCTGCTCCCCCTCTGCGCTGTGGCATGCCGTCTAACCCGCGTACCTCGCACTACTCCATTGCTTGCCCGTGGGCTCTGGCCGTCTAGTGGACGACGGCCCCTCGTGTCAAGGTCAAGAGTGCCAATGTTGACTTGACGCGCTTCGCCCCCCTCTGTAGACTCGGCTCCACGCCCTATGGACAGTCGCTCGTTTAACCAACCCAGTTTTCCACCCCTTTTCCCAGACCAGTCACTCTTTCCAATTCATTCAAGGGACTCCCATTCGTTCGTTTTGTTGGTCTGTCCCGACTCGACTCTTCCAGTCTCTCTCTTCCTCTCTCCATCTCGTCCCCAAAACTCTATATCGCCGTGTGTGCGCGCCGCAATCCCTCCCGACCCTATTCATTCCTTTCCCTCACGTACGCACCAACGCACGTCAAGCGTCAGCAAGTCAATCGTTAATCCACCAACGCCCTCGAGCGGCGCAGTCATTCGTTATTTTTTTTTAATCCAAAAATCCACACAGCTTCACTATGCGTTCCGCAACTCTGGCTTGGGCCGCCGTCTCGGCCCTGTCCTGCCTCGTCCAGGCTGCCGACCTCGAGGCCTGGAAGTCGCGATCCATCTACCAGGTCATGATCGACCGTTACGCCCATGATGACGGCGGTTCGGACCATGAGTGCAACGAGCTTTACAAGTTCTGTGGTGGCACCTGGAAGGGCTTGATGAACAAGCTCGACTACATCCAGGGTGAGTTAACAGCAGCCAGCCTGATCGCATCATGGGTTGGCATGCACACACCCTCACCTCACTTGACCTCACCTCACCTCACCGAGAAGCACCGCGGCTGACCACAGCCTCCAGACATGGGCTTCACCGCCATCCAGATCAGCCCCATTGTCAAGAACATGGACGACGACACGGCTGTCGGCGAGGCCTACCACGGCTACTGGTCCCTCGACAACTACGCCATCAACGAGAAGTTCGGCACCAAGCAGGACTTTGAGGACCTCGTCAAGGCCATGCACGACCGCGACATGTACATCATGGTCGACGTCGTCGTCAACAACATGGTCCAGAAGCTCGACGGCGCCCCTCCCCCGAAGATGGACTGGTCCAAGTTCAACCCCTTCAACGACGAGAAGTACTTCCACCCCTACTGCAACGTCACCGAGTGGGAGAACTCGACCGACTACCAGGACTGCTGGCTCTACCCCTACGGCGTCGCCCTTGCCGACCTGGCCACCGAGACCAAGCCCGTCGTCGATGAGTTCGGCAGGTGGATCAAGGGCCTCGTCGCCAACTACTCCATCGACGGTCTCCGTATCGACGCCGCCAAGCACGTCAACGACGAGTTCCTGCCCACCTTTGTCAACGCCTCGGGCGTCTTCGCCTTTGGCGAGATCCTGACGGGTAAGACCGAGGACTTCTGCCGCTACCAGACCCTGAACCTCCTGCCTGGCATGCCCAACTACGTCGAGTACTACCCCCTCAGCACTGTCTTCTTCGGCGGCGACCTCAACGAGCTCGCCCGTCTCCGTGGCGAGGCCCGCGACGGCTGCACCGACATCTTCGCCCTCGGCTCCTTCACCGAGAACCACGACATGCCCCGCTTCGCCGTCTACGACGACGACATTGCGCTCGCCAAGAACGCCCTGGCCTACATCCTCCTCACTGACGGTATCCCCACTGGTAAGGCTCCCAGGCGCCCAACACGATGACATGCAATCCTCTGACACGTGCACAGTCTACCAGGGCCAGGAGCAGCACTTCAAGGGCAACTCCACCCCCTTCAACCGCGAGCCCCTCTGGCAGTCCAAATACGACACCACGGCGCCCCTGTACAAGCTGACCTCGACCCTGCTCAACGCCCGCAACAAGCTGCAGTCCATCAACCCCGACTTCGCCACCACCGCCTCGGAGCAGCTCTTCGTCGAGAACACCCACCTGTGCCTGCGCAAGGGCCCCGACGGCGCCCAGGTCGTCTTCTGCATCACCAACAAGGGCGAGAAGGGCGACCAGTACCAGCTCAGCGTCGGCGGCTTCAACCCCGGCGACGAGGTCGTCGAGCTCAACACCTGCGGCACCAGCACCGCCGACGGCACCGGCAACGTCACTCTCTACATGAACAAGGGCGAGCCCATGGCCGTCGTCCCCCGCGCCGTCCTCGACGACTCCAAGCTCTGCCCCAACGGCACCACCGAGGCCAGCCAGGCCACCGTCGGAGGCTCCGACAGCGCCGCCCCCGCCTCCTTCCACTCCAGCTTGACCCTCGCCCTGGCTTCCGTCATGGCCGTTTCCTTTGCCATCCTGGCATAAAGCGGATTAACACTCGACTCGGCCTAGGCTGGGTATGATTTGTTTCAATGAGGTGTATCAAAACAAAAATGCGGGACGCGACTCGGGTGTACTGCGAGCCAGACACATGTTTGCTTTTTTTTGGAATTTCAAGGAACCGAGTGCGCGAGGAGTTTGGATAATCAAGAAACGACGGAGATGTCCCAGTTTCATACGCTCTGTAATTATCCTCCCCCGACCCCCAAAAGTTGCGAAGCTCTCGTGCGGTCTGGTGAGTAATGTATTCTCTGGTACATGTATTGTCTATTCGGTTCCCCCCCATGAAACTGTTGATTGATGGCGTCGCAGGAGTCGGCAGACTCCCACGTACATGCTTTGTAAGTAGTGTTTTAGCGGGCGCAGAGGTCAAGTTTGCAGTGATACCAGACCCCCCAATTCAAGTAAGAAAGAACAAGAGACCCCTCATCAGGATGTGCCGATGACATGTCCGTATAATGCGAGGTGCCCTTGACGATTGCAAGCCACCATCGATCTGAAAAGTGCCAAGCACGCATCCAGCTGTCAAGATGCACACCAGTGTGGACGGTAAACACGGGCCCTCGGCACGTGAACGTTTAAAACGGACCCCCTCCCGGAACCCAAGTCCGAGCGCATAACAGCGCGCGTCCCCCCCCCCATGAATGCCATTTGTCACAGCAATTCCCATCTTTCCTGCCTTCCTCGGTTGCTACCGTGATCGGAGTCGTCCGTCAAATACTGGGCCGAATGGGGCCTGTGCCCCCTTCCGGTCCACGTCTGGACAGACCACGTGAGGAGAAAAAAAATCAACCGTATCGGTTAAGTGTAAAACGTGGGCCTCCCCTTTCTTGTCACTCGGGGATAAGAAAGGGGCTTGTGAAGGGGTTCCTGCCGGGTCGGACGAGGTGTCGGACAAGTCGGGTCGAACGAAAACGGACCCAGCTTGCTCCAGTCGACTCCAGTCTGCTCCAGTTTCTTAGGCCAAGGGGTGGTGTGGACGGGTGAGCTGTACCTTGCATTGGGGTTATGCTATGTTACATTAGTCCACACCTTTGTTGCGGGGATCTCTGTCGAACCGTTCAATACGAAGAGATCGGCGCCGCGCGAAAAACGAGTCCGTCTGGTTGGCTGACGGAGGAGAACAGGTTGTGATTACCGCTGTGATAGCGTGACGGCCCAACAGATAACGTGCCGTGTGTGGTTTGACCGATCACTCGCAGAGAGCCGGGGAATAGAGACTTGGAAGTTGGAACTGTCTGTCGCAGATACACGCTGTGTGGGTGGGCAGCACGCAGCACGCGGCGCGCGGGAGACGGTTCTGTTTCCCCCCTTGCTGCGGCTACTGCTGCGCGCAAACGCCGAGAGATAAGACAATGCAATGCATCCCATCGGAGGGAGCACGTTTCGTACGGTTCGTCGGTTCATACGGACAGCGGAAGATGGGGAGGATTCAGGATGGTGGGAGACCGGCCGGCACATTGGTCGGCTCCCGAATAATGAGCACAGGCACATCATTCCTGGAAACGGGTTGGGGCCCATGTTGGATGCCACCCCCCGCCCGTCGCTCGACCGCCGCCGCCCGTCGAATCCCGCGTCTGCCTCGTCTCGTCTGCCCAATTTTAGACACCCTCTCCGATAGAGGCTAGAACGGATGATCACGATCACAGACAGCTCGCTTCGAGCCCACTCGCGCGTATTGGCGGGAGATTGTGCGACTGTGCTCTGTCCGAGACGAGAGATGATGTCGATCTCTTGCTTTTTGAGAGACATGCCCATTTGATAAGGCGGAGGGGCAAGGTTGCACTCTGGAGTTGTTTTTTCCGTTTTGTTTCCCGCTCATCGACGACCGCCTCGTGATCTTCGCCGGGGGCCCGGGGGTCGGGAACATTCTCGGCCTTGCCTTTTGTCCGCTTTTTCGTCCGCCCCCTCCGACTATCGACCGGGACGTCGTGGGACCGTCCATGGCGTATGCTCAACAGTCCACTGTATTTTTGCGAGTGGCGCCTCTTCTGGAAGGCTTCTGTCGATCAGCACTCAACGGCTCTTGGGCCTCATGTCGAGGTCGCCACTGGGCTGAACCCGCTGAAGAGGTGTCGTGGGTGGGCCTGGAGGTATTTTTGGGTCTCGTGGTCGGAGCCTTGTCGGTGGAGAGACCAGCCTTACTGACTTCGCCGTGCGGCCTCCTGCTCGTGTTCGTTGGAGGTTGTGCCTGGCGGTTGTGGCGATTCGAACATGGGCAGACTTGAAGTGTTCAGCTGGTGGACGGGACGTCAACTCGTGCCCGGGGTTTGTTCATTCGTGCTAGCGGTCGTAGTTCCGATGAATGGCCTTGCCGCCTGACTCTTAACATTTCGCTGCTGCTGGACTTTCCGTCTTTTGGTGCTGTGACATGTCATGTATAGAACCCAACTTCCTTCGGCACTGTTCCTCGACGGCTCACCAATGACAACATGTATCTCTAAATTCTCTGGTTTGAGTCAACCTTTTCAATAGATCGGGTGCCAAATGTTTCCTCGCACGAACAACTGCAAACTGTCAGCCTCCATAGGAACGTGTCAAGATGTTGCCAAAGTGGTTACGTCTCGTTGAGAAACCGCGCAGGTTTTGGGCAAAACATAAACGGTTTGGAGTTATCCAAACTTGTAAGAGACTATACTCTTCTACTCATCTACGGAGTCATGATTTGGGGTAGCGGTTCTCGGGGAATGTTACAAGTGAACCTGTCGAGTTGATTTATGGCAAAGTCTTTGACTCCGAGACCGCGTGACTCCCGCTTCAACCCTTCTAGCCAAGACCCCTTCTGGCTCTAAGTGCCCATCAAGCGAGTGCCCTTCGCCACGGTTGTATCTGTGGGACGATATGCAGCCATGGGGAGAATCGGTGCCATGCAGACGGAACAACGATGATAAAGTGCGAATGCAGTTCGACTGTTCACATGGCTTCCTTCGTCGGCTCACCGCGTCGCCGCTGAGATTATGTCGTAGGGTCCAAAGGGTGGTACGCTGATGTGCAACAAGTCAGAATATCAAGGCGTGTTGAACGAACATGATACCAGCTTCATTTCCAAGACATATTCGCCGAACAGAGCCATCGGAACCAAGGCTTATTCGGCCGCTATCCCAATGTGCATGTGTATTTTAAGCCTAGCTCGAATCACAATACAGCCCGCTCAAAGAATCAAGGCCTGCAAGTTAAACCCGATTTGCTTGGCTCTCGTCATCATAGCTTCTCGTTTTAAAACATGTTTCAAATTCCCGGGACCGTTCAACAAGTTTACAACCACCCACGACCGTTTGCCGTCATGTGCGCTAGAGGAAGGCATTCAGAAGCAGCTACGGCGTGGTCAACAACACACTCAGTAGGAAAGAAGCCACCGGCTTTTAGAGTAGCTCCCATATGAAGTCGATGCAGAGCTAGGTGTGTTCTATAACGTTTTTGTTCTGTGTCAATATCTACTTATCGAAACGAGGGACACGAGTTGACAACGACACAGCAGAAAACACGGCGCCCTCGGCCGACATCCGAAACCGTCTGGTTCTTCAAATATCCTAACGAATGTAGTTGAACATTAAAGGGGAGAGCATTGCAGTGCTCTGCCGTGGTGTAAGAGAGCAGTCGTGAATCCGGTCGAAAAGCCGAATCCATAACGTTCTTGATTTGCCCCGTCATTCTCCCCCAAACTTGAGTGCTGATGCGACAACGTGTTAAGTTGCGCCTGGAGACTCAACTATTTAACCGCCATCTCCTCAAGAAGCAGTCAAGCCAAATGTTGCTACTATCATGGAATTAGCCACACCTTATTTTGGGGTTGCCATCAAACCTTGACCTCTTGAGACCAACGACCTGATGTCGTGACTTCTAGACAAAGAAGTTACACGACCGCAACGCACAATGCCTCTTTTCTATAAATTATATAGCATCTCACTCGTTGAATACAGTCTCAGGTCCAAAATTGCAGAACCCTGCTAGTGATGCCATGTTGTGAAAACTGCTAACCGATGGCAAAATTGCAAAAGAAATCCGCGGACACATGTCTGGAATGTTGTTCCGAAACCGAGAATCGAACTCGGGGCTATGCCTAACCTCTCAAAGATGAGAGGGCATCATGTTGGCCACTACACCATATCGGATTGGTTTGTTGACGGGGCAGGCCGGCTTGAGCCCTAAGACCTGTGGGCCGGCGTCACGATGGAGCCCACTGCGCATGACTCTCGAGGAGGGAACGACCAGGTACCCCAAGCGCAGCTTTGCTGAACATCACTAACGAGTGCATTGAGAAAGGCGCAATTTCGCACCGTAGGTATGGACCTATGCTGGCAAGCGGCCTTGTCTCCGTGTTCCCAAGAGACGTCGTTGGCGATGCCCTCGCCTCCAGCCAATCAGCGCTCGCCAGGCACTCAATTGCGGCAGCCGCTTGGACGTCGTCCTCTTTACGGCCCGGGCGTCGTCAGTTTACGAAGGATGCAGCCCTACGGCGCCACAAGCCTCCGTCGTGCGCCCCTTGGCGTCTCCTCACATTCCTCATTGGACGGCGCGCGGCGGATTGGAATGCCGGACTGGAATGAAGACGATGGATGATGCTTCCCGTGCCGCGCTGCGTCCTCCCGGGGGGGAATACAGGACAAAAGGCTTCTTGATCCTTTGTGATCCTCCGCCGAGGAGGGATGTATAAATTCAACCTCACCTCCTGGAAACAAGCACGTCTGTTTCCCCAAATCGTCCCCTTTCCGAGACACCACAGACGCAGCTTCGGTCAGTTCCACAGCATCAGCAAGGCCCCTCCGGTCCCAAAGACAGTCGGCATCATCGGCGCCGCCATCGCCGGCCCGACCCTGGCTCTGCACCTCCTCACCCACCCGATCCTCCGCACGCTCTTCCGCCCGATCCTCTTTGACCAGTCTCCACCCCCGGCCCCGATTCCGACTACTTCCTCCGGACCATCGGAGCCAGGATCGGAATCCCATCCCGCCGCCTCCCACGACCGCCACCAGCGCGCCGGCGCCTCCGTGGGCCTTTTCTCCAACGGCCTACACCCGCTCTTCTCCCTCGGCCTCGGCGATGCCGTCAAGAAACAGGGCCACGAATGCGACGATCTAATGCTCTGGTCCGGCTCAGCATCCCCCGACGCCGGCAAGCTCGCAAATCTCAAGGCCATCAAGAATGCCTTCTGGTCCCACGACTTCCAGCTCGGCGCCATGTACTTTGAGCGAGCCGGCCTACAAGCTCTCCTCATCGACCGCCTTCTTGAACTGGGCGGACAAGTCTGCTGGTCCAAGAAGGCTATCCGCTTTGAAACTCTCTCCGACGGCTCTGGGCAGACCCGCGTAGTCTTTGTAGATGGCTCCCACGTTGACGTCGACCTCCTCGTCGGCGCAGACGGCGGCTACTCACCCGTCCGCCGCCACATCCTGACCCTCCGAAACCCGGAGACGGCCGAGGAGAGGTGGCTGCCGGATTTCATGGGCACGACAGGCATCTACGGCATCTCCTCTGCCGACCGCCTCCCCCCGGCCCATGTCCCCGAGCGTCCCTTCAGCGAGTCGCAGTGCATTTTCCTCCCCAAGGGCTTCCTCGCCACGGGGCCGTGTCCGGACCGCATGTTCCGATGGGACCTCATTCTCCCCGAGTCGACGCCGCCAGACCCGCGCCCACACTCGGAGGAAACAGATGCCTCTGCCACACCAGTTCCCGCAGGTCCAACGGACAAGAGAGACGACCAAGAACCATGGTTAGCGACCATCGTGCCCGGACAATACCCCAGATCCACCACCGCCCAGCTCCTCCGCTCCCATCTGCACCTCAAGCACCCCTTCACCGGCGACTTCAAGACGATGCTCACCACCTCCGACCGCATCATCCACACCCCTCTCCGCCAGCGCGTGTGGAAAGAGGACGAGATCCAGTACGCCGCCGACGGCACCAACGCCGTCCTCATCGGTGACGCCGCACGTCTGATGCTGCCCACGAGCGGACAGGGCACGGGATTCGCCATCGAGGATGCGACTGTCCTCGCCGGCATGCTTCTTAGGCACTTTTCTGGATCTTCTCCGACTGAGGGTAATGATGACCCTCGGGGGATCTTCCGCGCCGCCCTCGAAGAGTATGCTCGCCTCAGACGGCCCAGGTCGGAAAAGATGGCCACTGTTGCCTCGTGGGTCGGCTCAGTCGGGCTGGGCGCGACGTGGTACTACAGACTGCTGCGGTACGGCTCCGCCAAGATGTCGTCCGGCGTCGACTTGAGGTGAGTTTCTCTTGATACTAACACGTCGGGAAGCAAGATATCTGATCTCTAGCTCGCAGGTCAAAGCAGTCTCCCGACCCGTGGCCTATGGACGGGCGTTTCGACGTCGACGAGAAGGCTTCACAGGGTCTTTGAAATTCGTCTGGCGCATCCTCTTCTGCGTCAGCCTGATGGGGGAACAGAACGCCGTTACGCGATGGATAACTTCTGCGGGAGACCATAAAACTGCTGCAATAGTGTTTGCGTAATCTTCAGGCCTTGCAAAGACGATTTTAGACACCTTGATCTATACACTTGCCCGCTCGTAAATGAACCACAGGTCGATCTGTTGCCAACACGAATCTCGATCACCACATTCAAGCAGTAGGGTTGACTGCTCAGCATTACAACACGAAACAAGATGAACTTTAACATTCAGCCATGGTCTATTGAAGTTTTGTACAGCTTCGGCCCAGAGTAAGCCATATAGACGTAATCCTTCGACATAGACTCCTCCCGCAGATCAAGACATCACAAGTAGTCAAGTGTGTTCAATAGGTCTCATTTATGCGTTGTATACTTTACACAATGGTGGAGCCATGCTCCATGCTGCCGACGCCGATTAACCTGCCAACACCAGAGACGAAAACAAGTGCATGTGGAATCTTGGGGTACTGTCTCTTTTTAAACCCGAACGAAGCAACAACAAATCTATGAAATTAGAGCTCGTCGTGGCTGGGGGGCTCGTCATCGGCTCCGCCAGCGCCGCCGGCGCCCTGGTACATCTTGGAGGTGATGGGGTAGGCGACGTTGGACAGCTTCTCCTTCTGCTCCTCAAAGTCCTCGGTGTTGGCAGAGGCGCCGTTCTCCTCGAGCCAGTCGGTGGTCTCCTTGACAGCCTCCAGGATCTAGCGAGTTTGTTAGCTTTCTGCAAACATGCGTCGGGTCGTTGGGATAAACTTACAGTCTCCTTGTCCTCGTCGTCGATCTTGCCACCAAGACCCTCCTCGTCGTTGACCTGGTTCTTCAGGGAGAAGGCGTAGTTCTCAAGACCGTTGCGAGCCTCAATGCGCTCACGGGTGGCCTTGTCCTCCTCGGCGTACTTCTCAGCCTCGGCAACCATGCGGTCAATCTCGTCCTGGGTGAGACGACCCTTGTCGTTGGTAATGGTGATGGACTCCTGCTTGCCAGTGCCCTTGTCGTGGGCAGAGACCTTGAGGATACCGTTGGCGTCGAGCTCGAAGGAGACCTCAATTTGAGGGACGCCACGGGGCGCGGGAGGGATGCCAGTGAGCTCGAACTTGCCGAGCAGGTTGTTGTCCTTGGTCAGAGAACGCTCGCCCTCGTAAACCTGGATCAGGACGACGGGCTGGTTGTCAGCGGCGGTCGAGAAGATCTGGCTCTTGCGGGTAGGGATAGGAGTGTTGCGCTGGATCAGCTTGGTCATGACACCTCCGGTGGTCTCAATACCCAGGGTCAGGGGGTTGACGTCCATGAGAACAATGTCCTCAGTTCCCTTCTCGCCGGAAAGAACACCAGCCTGAACGGCGGCACCGTAGGCGACGGCCTCGTCGGGGTTGATGCCCTTGGAAGCCTTCTTTCCGCCAAAGTACTCCTCAATGAGGGACTGGACCTTGGGAATACGGGTGGAGCCACCGACGAGAACAATGTCGTCAACGTCCTCCTTCTTGACCTTGGCGTCCTTGAGCACCTGCTCAACGGGCTTGAGGGTCTTCTTGAAGAGGTCCATGTTGAGCTCCTCGAACTTGGCGCGGGTGAGAGTCTCAGAGAAGTCCTTGCCCTCGAAGAAGGCCTCGATCTCAATACGAGTGGACATCTGGGAAGAGAGGGTACGCTTGGCCTTCTCGGCCTCGCGCTTGAGCTTGCCCATGGCCTTGGCGTCCTTGGTGACGTCAACGCTGTTCTTCTTGTTGTAGGACTTGGCGAAGAAGTTGATGACACGCTGGTCGAAATCCTCACCACCCAAGTGGGTGTCACCGGCAGTGGCAAGGACCTCAAAGACACCCTGGTCGATGGAGAGGAGAGAGACATCGAAAGTACCACCACCAAGGTCGTAGACGATGATCTGGCGCTCCTTGTCGGTCTTGTCCAGGCCGTAGGCGATAGCGGCAGCGGTAGGCTCGTTGACAATGCGGAGGACGTTCAGACCGGCGATAACACCGGCATCCTTGGTGGCCTGGCGCTGGTTGTCGTTGAAGTAGGCGGGGACGGTGACAACGGCGTGGGTGACCTTCTTGCCCAGGTAGGTCTCGGCGACCTCCTTCATCTTGCCCAGAATCATGGCCGAGACTTCCTCGGGCGTAAACCTCTTGGGGGAGCCGCCGACCTCGACCTCGACGACAGGCTTGCCATCCTTCTCGATGACCTTGTAGGGGAAGTGCTTGATATCGGACTGGACGGACTTGTCGGAGAACTTCTGGCCAATCAAACGCCTGGGGTCACAGTCAGTATGGAGCGGAAGTGCGACGGCGGGGTGCAGGAACTTACTTGACGTCGAAGATGGTGTTGTAGGGGTTGGCCGCGGCCTGGTTCTTGGCGGCGTCACCGACGAGTCTCTCATCCTCGGTGAAAGCGACGTAAGACGGGGTGATACGGTTTCCTGTGGTCCAGAGAGTCAGTTGGAGCTATCCAGGGCGGCGTAGAAGAGCTGCAAGGCTCTAGCGATCGAGGAGCCAAACTCACCTTGGTCGTTGACGAAAATCTCAACCTTGCCTTGCGCGTACGCTCCGACGCACGAGTACGTTGTTCCCAGATCCTAGTAGCAAGTTAGTGTCTTGGGTGCGTGGTTGCGGTGTGAAGCGCTGCGAGGGCGCCTTTGGGTGGGAGTGCCAACTTACAATACCGATGACGGTGCCGTAGTTCTCAGTGTCCTGAGCCTGAGCCGTCTGGACGAAAGCCAGAGGCGAGAAGAGGAGACACATCCAGGCCAAGAGGCCGAAGCCCAGGGCCATGGAGTTGCGTGATCTCGACATGGTGGGAGTTGGTGCTGTCGAAGCTCCCCTCGATCGGGCTGTTGCTGGAGCTGTGTTGCAGAGCGAAAAAGAAAGAGTAGAAAAAACGGTCAAGACGCGCGGGAAGAGGTTTGGATTCCTGATTCCCTTCTAGCTACACACCCAATCCAATTGAGGTGGTTTGCAGTTGGTGGATGGGGAGAGGTTGAGCCAGCAGTGGTGGAAGGGAAGGTAGGCGGCTTTATGAATACCTACTCCAAAAAAAAGTTGAGGTGTCCAGATTGCACAAAAGGCCAGATTTCACCTTGCTAGGCGCCACACGTGACAGGGGTCTCTTCCTTCTGGGTGAGGGTGCCCCCTGGTGGATCCTTACTGTGTGGTCCCTTGGTGCAGCTGTGCTTGTTCGCCCTTCCAAGCGCCTGAGCCAGTGCGGAGACCACACTCCGTGGGCCCGGCACGGTGTCGGGCACCGTGTGAGGATCGCCCCCTAGCCACGGGAGTCAAGCTGCGCGCGCCTCACCGCTGCCGCTGCCGTTCTGCCTGCTGCCGGCGCTGGGGGCTGCCCCACGAAGGCTGCGATTCTGGAGATTTCGATTACAGGCGGCCCCCCCTGGCCGTTTGAACGTGGCCTTTCCTCGGGTTTCTTTCTGGCAGGTGCTTCTGTTGTTTTCCACGCCTCAACCTCAATCTGGCTGACCCTTTGCTACAGTGACTCACGATGCCACCAACAATGGAGGTCCTGGCGGCAATCGTTGCATCAGAATGTTGCATCAATCAATCTTCCATTGCCTCCCTGCTCCAAATGCGTCGGAACGAACAGAGTGGCCTCAACTTGCTGGAAGCAGCTGCCATTTCGGAGCAATTCATGCTGCTCCCCTTTCCAGAAGATTCCCACCACTTGCTGCTGTGGGGGCGGGCGGCAAGGCGGTAAATTCAAAGCACTTGGCCCTGCCGTGGCAAGGCCAGGTACGGGACACCTTACCGCAGCTAAGGTGCCTTTAGCAGTGCCATCCCGTCTTCGCCCTGAGATGAGGGGGCAAGATGGGGGCCGGCAGGGGTTGAGCTTAGGCTCCTGGCCCATGCTCTCCCCTCCCGAGGGGCGTGGGCGATGCTGGCACGGAGTGGGCGCCAACACGACGGCGTCATTTCGACCAGCAGCCTCGACACAGCCGGGTCAGTGGCTGCTCGCTCTTGACAGCTGCCCGTTGCCCGTGGGCAGCAAGTGGACAGATCTCGCAGTCGCAGTCATCCGCAGCCGCTTACTGTGGAGAGAACGTCGTGGTCGCTCCTGGGGGCACATGGGACGAAAGTTCCGGCACCAGCACATGGTTCCTGCAAGCTGTTCAGTTCGCGTGTCTCTATGAATAGGCACCTTCCTATTGGTTGTGCGCCGCCGAAAGTTGCAGCCAACTCTATTTTCAGCACTCAACTCTAATGGAGCCTCACAAGCACCGCCCGCACGCCATGCATCCATGCATCTACGCATCTTGCCCAACACACTAATGCCTATATACCATCCGCGACACGTTGCTTTTTGTATTCTGCACCGTCTACTCCAGCAGCCCTGCCGCGATTGTCTCTCCGCCGCTTCTCAGAACCACCCTCTGTCCTGCTTCCAACGGCACCTTGGACTCCAGCCTGACAACCACGCGGGCCACCTTGCCAGGCTGCACGATTTTGGGGTTCTTCTTCAACGTCGCTCCCGTAACCTTATCCAGTACTGCCGGGATGGCCTCCACTCTGCCGGCCGCATGCAGCCGGCCGCGGTGAACGTCCACGGGCATTGGCATCAGGTGGTCGAACGCAAGCACCTTCATCGTTAGCGTGTCGCTTGTCTCGATAGGGGCTGCCTTGGTGCTGATGATGTCGCCGACGCGCACGTGGATCGGGTCGATGCCGTACAGTCCGATATTAACGTTCTGGCCGGCCACGGCCCAATCCTGCACCTCCGAGTCCACCTCGATTGACCGTATGGATGCCGACTCCCCGCTGGGTTGAACAACCAAGGCCTCTCCGTTCTGCACCGTGCCGGATTCTATCCGACCGGCCACAGTCAGTTGGCTTTGCTGCGAGCGGTAGATCTCCGATATTGACATGCGGAAAGGCTTCTGGAGTGCTCTCGTCACCGGTTCCGAATCTTCCAGCGCCTCGATTAGTGTTGGGCCGGTGTACCACGACAGAGCCGCATCGTCTGGCCTCTGGACCAGGTTGTCGCCGTTGAGTCCTGATATGGGAACGAAAGTGACGTTCTTGAGTTGAAAACCGTTGCCCTTCATGAACCCGGTGACCTGCTCGGAAATCTCATCGAAGCGATCCTTGGACCAGCCAACCATGTCGAGCTTGTTGACGGCGACGATGACACGCTGGACACCCAAGCTCCGGAGCAGAAGGGCGTGCTCTCGTGTTTGGCCCTTGAGGCCCTTCTCGAAAGCGCCAGTGTTGGCGTCAATGACGAGGATGGCGAAGTCTGCTTGGCTTGCTCCGGCGATCATGTTGGGCACGAAATCTCTGTGGCCCGGAGCATCTAGAATCGTGAAGCGGGTCTTATCCGTCTCGAACTGGTTCGTGGCGATGTCGATGGTGACGCCGCGCTCGCGCTCCTCTTCTCGCTGATCCATCACCCATGCAAGTGCGAATGACGACTTGCCAATCTTCTCTCCCTGCCGCCGATACCGCTCAATCAAGTGCGCCTCGATGTACTTGAGTTCTAGTAGTAGCCTGCCCATCAGAGTACTCTTTCCGGCATCGACATGGCCTGTCGATTGTTAGTTGCGTCAAACGGCTGTGCGCAAGACAACTCACCAACGACGACGAAACTTGCGCTCCGCTTGTTCTCGCTTTTCTCGAATTCCTTCAGGACATCGAGCTTCTTGTTCTTGGGGGCCGCCGATTCGTCGAGCTGGAGCTGCTTCATCTCGCCGGCCGGGGCATCGCTGGACGTCTTTTGTTTCGTGGCGACCTTCTTCGTCGCGCTCTTGGCCGCAGCGGCGTCGAATTTGTTGCCCGCTGGAAGGTATTAGAGTTAGCGTCTTACTGAGTCTTCGCAAATCGCGAACCTTTCGCCTGAGCAGCGAGCACAATGTCGTCAGGGCTTGGTTGGGAGAAAGCACTGGGCACGAAGGTGGAAGAGGCCGTGTACGGCATGGCGTAGGTCTGGGTAGCGGCGGCAGGGTCTTCAGCAGGTCCAAAGAGTGTCTGAGCAAAGATGGAGGGTCTCGTAGACGGCACAACGAAACAATCATCCTCAGACTGCTCGTCGTGCCCTGCGGATGGTTGTTGCGCAGAGTCGACGTCCATGCCAGATGGCACATGTGAGTCCAATGAGCTTTGCTGCGGGAGCTGAGGGGGTGTCGAAGGTTGGGAGTGGGCGTCTCCGGACAGTTTCTGCCGCTTGGCCAGGATGCCGGACCCAGGCCTCTCATTCTCCTTGGAAGACTCATTGATGGCCAGAGCAGACATTCTCTTTTCGGCCCCACCAACTTTGTCGTCGGTCTTCTTGACGTCTGTCTTTTTTTTGCGTGCTGCAGCCAAAGCCTGGAGTTTGGAGACTTTGGGGCCCTCTCCGCCGCCAAGGAGTCCTCCTGGGAGAGGTGGAGGAGCGGTCAAGACGGCCGCCCTGTGGTTGGGAATGCTCATCCAGGGTATGCCGTGAAAATAGAATGCCGCGGACAAGGACGATGCCCTGGGGACGGGATACTCTGCAATCGAACCGACGCCAGCGCCGCCCGCAATCTCGCCGCACATGCCCCCATCACCAAAGCCATCTGCCGAACCTTCAACGTCTGCTACTGCCGCTGCCTGACAGGAAACCTGTGAGAAAGAAAAATGAAATCGACTTACCATTCTTGGTCTTCTTGGGCTCCTGCTTTGCTGGCGGAGGGGCGATGTACTTCTTCTGCAGGTAAGACACCGACTTTTCAATGTCGTAGTAGTAGTGCCAGAGCGCATCCTGGATTTGCTGCGTCGTGAGTTTGTCGGCGTCGGGGCCCAGTGCGCTGCGGACGGCTTGGGTGCCTTGCGCCATGGCCTCGCGATCCTCGGGGCTCAGTTGGTCGCCCTCATTCTCCTCATCGTAGTCGTCGGCGTCATACTCGTCGAGAACCTCCTCGTAGTCGAGGTTGCGGACTGCCTGGTGGCGCGACATGTTGGATGCGAATGGGTGGTGGTGACTCTTCTGCTGATGGGCTGTTGTGTCGTTTGGGAATGAAATGAATCACGGGATGGGACGGGATCGAGCGAAATGTATAGAAAATGGAGAGGTAGCGGAGAAAGCAGCTGTTATTGCATGTCGGAGTTGACTGCTGCTTTCCTCATGTGCGCTGAGTTTGGTGAACTATCTCCGTTGAATTGGGAGGCGCAAATGACGGCACCTGTGCTGGTAATTGAAGTGGGATGCGTGGGGCGTGCCTTGGTCATGGAGGGGCAACCACGTCGATGGCGGGGTACCTGAGCTACTGTTGCCTTCCCGACAGGCCTGCCTAGGCGGTGAGGTGCCGGATTATCCCAGCCCCGGGCACCGAAGCTTCTGGTCCCCCGGTATGGCAGGCACCACCAATTATTCAGAAATTTTGGTCCACCACGACCCGGTCCTTGGAGCTCAACCCCCCTCAACGCACGATACCTCGAATTCCCCGGCGCCGCTCCCAGCTGAATCGCACTACCATCCCGAACCCCCAGTAACGTGCGAGGACCTTCACCATGGCGTTGAGTACGTGACAGACCTCTTTGAAATTTGAAGCCACCGCTAACAAAAATGTCTAGACTTGGATATGGCCAACGGTAAGCGGCGCGACGACTACGAGCTCCGTTCCATGCACTGACAAATGGCATTCTAGCGGCCGTGATGAAGGACGAGCAGGGCCGTCCGTTCATCGTCGTCAGAGAGTATGCCGTGCACCCCATATCCGGAATAGGGGCATCCGCTAACCCCCCGCAGTCAGGGAAAGAAGAAGAGACAATATGGCAACGAAGCCGTCAAGAACCACATCCTCGCCGCCCGGACGGTCGCGAACATCGTCAAGACGTCCCTGGGCCCCCGCGGTCTCGACAAGATCCTCATCTCCCCCGACGGAGACATCACAGTGACGAACGACGGTGCTACGATTCTGCAACAGATGGAGATCTCGAACCACGTCGCCAAGCTGCTGGTAGAGCTGTCCAAGTCGCAGGATGACGAGATTGGTGACGGCACGACCGGTGTCGTTGTCCTCGCCGGTGCTCTGCTGGAGCAGGCGGCGGAGCTGATCGACAAGGGAATCCACCCCATCCGCATCGCGGACGGATATGACCAGGCTTGCGACATCGCCGTGGCGGAGCTCGACAAGATCTCAGACACCATCGACTTCAGCAAGGAGGAGACGACAAACTTGTTGAAGGTTGCGCGGACAAGTTTGGGCAGCAAGATCGTCTCCAAGGCGCACGACCAGTTCTCCAAGATCGCGGTGGATGCCGTCCTCTCCGTTGCCGACCTGGAGCGGAGAGACGTCGATTTTGAGCTCATCAAGGTCGACGGCAAGGTGGGAGGAGCCCTCGAGGACTCCATGCTTGTCAAGGGTGTCATTATCGACAAGGACTTCTCCCACCCTCAGATGCCCTCAGAGGTCAAGGATGCCAAGATCGCCATCCTGACGTGCGCCTTTGAGCCCCCCAAGCCCAAGACCAAGCACAAGCTCGAGATCACCAACGTCGAGGAGTACAAGAAGCTGCAAAACTACGAGCGGGAGAAGTTTATCGAGATGATTCAGCAGATCAAGGATGCCGGCGCCAACCTCGCCCTCTGCCAATGGGGTTTCGACGACGAGGCGAACCACCTTCTGCTGCAGAACAACCTGCCCGCCGTCCGGTGGGTCGGTGGCCCGGAGATTGAGCTGGTGGCTATCGCGACAAACGGCCGCATCGTGCCCCGCTTCGAGGACCTCAAGCCCGAGAAGCTCGGTACGGCCGGCCGCGTCAGAGAGATGACCTTTGGCACGACAAGAGAGAAGATGCTCGTTATTGAGGAGTGCGCCAACACCCGCGCGGTGACTGTCTTCGTCCGCGGTAGCAACAAGATGGTGAGTCAAGGCGACCCGTAGCTCTGATTTCTCTTTGCTAACACTTTCAGATCATCGACGAGGCCAAGCGCTCCCTCCACGACGCCCTGTGCGTCGTCCGCAACCTGGTCAAAGACAACCGCGTCGTCTACGGTGGTGGCGCCGCCGAGATCGCCTGCTCCTTGGCGGTCGAGGACGCCGCTGTCAAGACGCCCGGCCTGGAGCAGTACGCCATGCGCGCCTTCTCCGAGGCCCTGGACGCCGTCCCCATGGCCCTGGCCGAGAACAGCGGTCTCAACCCCATCGCCACCTTGGCCGAGGTGAAGAGCCAGCAGGTCAAGGCCAGCCCCTCCGAACGCGGAAGGCTGGGTGTCGACTGCATGGCCCGCGGCAGCAACGACATGAAGGAGGCTTTCGTTATCGATCCCCTCATCAGCAAGAGGCAGCAGCTCATGCTGGCGACGCAATTATGCCGGATGGTGCTGAAGGTGAACAACGTCATTATTGCTGGGTCTGGCGAGGAAGACTTTTAAAAAGTTAAAACTATGATGATGAATGGAAATACGGTTCTAGACGGGTCTATGGTGTTTGGGACTATACCAAGCTTTGTACTATGCAAATAGAGAGACCCCCGCAATGTCGAGACCAATACCAGTCCTCGAATCCCCAAACAGCACGTCTTTACCTGTGTCTAATGTCTACTCACTGCATCCAGCCTCTGTCGGCGGTGTACTTGAGGTACGGTTCCACGTCGCGGTAAAACACACGCTTCAGCTCAGCCTGCTGCTCCGGGGTGGGGCGGGCGTTCTCGCCCTTGCGGCGCTGCCAGCTCTCCTGCGTCTCGGTCAGGAGCGCCTCGGGGTCTTTGCCGGTGGTGTCTGCAAAGTTGTACGACCTGTACTCGGTGTTTTGCCATGCGGTAGCTGCGATACTTCATAAGCAAGACCGGCCCTTCCCTGTCACGGCGCTGCAGCGAACTCACTCTTGCCATCGTCAATGCCATGGAAGTCGGTCGTCAAAAAGTGCAAGAACCCGCCGTGCGTGACGACGACGACGTGCGCGTCGCCGTCCACAGCCCCGGCGATCTCCCGCAGCGCCCGCCTCGCCTCGGCGGCGCGCTTCTCCAGCTTCGCCAGCGTCGGCTCCCACTTGCTCTCGGCCGACGTCTTGTCGGTCCAGTCGTCCGGCACGCGGCTGAAGTCGACGCGGCCCTCGAACTCGGGCTCGATGTCCTTGACGGCGGACCCCGTGTCGCACGGCGCGTCCGAGACCTCCTGCACCTCGGGCAGGGCGATGACCTTGGGGCTGGCGTCCGTGGCGAAGCCCAGCAGGCACGTGTGCAGCGTGCGGCGGAGCGGGCTCGCGACGAGGTGGGTGAGCTTGTCGTGGTGGGGGAACGCGCCGCGCAGGTCGGCGCACTGCTGCTTGCCCAGGTCCGTCAGCAGAGGGTCCCGGATGGCCTCGTTCTCGACGCAGAGGTTGTGGAAGCCCTGGGCGTGGCGGACAAGGTGGATTTGGACGGGCATCTTGGGTGTTTGGTAGTAGGAGTGAGGATATGTCTCAGTAAGTGTCTATGATGCAGCTGTCGTCTATGGGGGAGGGGCAGTTCAAAGACAAGGTGGGATGCTTTTGGCGGGGTGAGAATGAAGGTGACGATGCACACACAATTCCGCACGTCTAGAAAGCAAATGCAATGTGGTCTATTTGTTCCAACAACGTGATGGGTAAAACCTTTGGTGAAGGGGACCTCATGGTTCGCGATCCAATTATAAAAGCACGCGGTCTCGAGACGGCTACGTAATGGGCTTCCCTATCCACAGTGTGTCTCGTCTCGGGAAAATTCCTTGGTTGGGGCGGCGGGCTGGGTGGGCTCCTCCTGTCGGGGGCCCCGGGCATCATGGAGGGACGGGGAACCTTCTGAAATGACTCAACGCGAGCAGGACCGCCAGGACAGGAAACTGGCAGCGCACTGCATGCACCGCCGCCAGGAGGGTTGGGTCCGGCGCCGATGACCGGTGCGATTGCGGGGCCCACCCGCCTGGCTCCCGGCCGCGTGGTTGGGCCGGCGAGGAGCGCGGCTTATTAATTGGGGCGACCTGACACGATCCCGAGCCAATGAGGGGCGATGGCGGCCGACTTCGTCACCTTTTCGACGGAACTACGGCGCTGTCGAAAGGTTTGGCCGATTTGTGTTGTCGAGATCCAGTGAGTCTAGGCCGGCTTGAGTGCCAGACCAAGTATCGGTGTCTGGGAAGGCATACGCCTTGCCCTAGGCTGGCAGAGCTGCATCCTGCTACGCACCACCTGCCCGCACAAGAATGTGGCAGGATTCATAGAACGTAGGGGCTGCGCAGTAACTTTCATTTCGTTCGCGATGGGTTCGGTCGTCCCCTCAATGGGACCTTATTCAACTCTTCAACCCTTACTTGTTTTAATGTGTTTGCATTCATAGCAAGGAGCGTCTGTCAGACCTAAAATCCCATGCTGGTCGATGCCCAACAAAGAACGTAGGCAATACTAATACATCAATGTTCACCAAAGTAGGTCTCGCTAACTCTGGAGGTCTTGAGGGGTCCATTGTTTACAAAAGTAATGCCAGTCAGAATCATTCAACGCGAGGGGCGGTGCTCTGGCACACAAATTGTGTATTATTAGTTTTTCCACTGCCGCCTGGTATGCATTTGGACGAGTAGCAAATCACTTCTCTAGCGACAAGCCAGTCAAGGGATGCATTGTGTCCAACAAAGATGTCATTTTACAGTTCATTCTCGAGCCGGAAATGCAAAGTATTCGGCTTGCCTTTGGGACCCTGAAACGCCGAGAACCCGTGTAGTAGACCTGCATGCTTCAGCCCCCCCATTCAAAATTCGATTAGACTCTCCTCCACTGCCGGCTGCTTTGGCGCATGCTGCGGCGCAGTCGGGAACGATTCCTGGGTATATCCGCTGTTGTACTGGCCTTGCCAATGCTGCTGAGGCGGCGCTGATTGCTGCGGTACTGACGGCTGCCAGTAGCTTTGCTGCTGGGGCGGCGGGGCTTGGTGTTGCGTGGGTTGAGCGGGTTGAGAAGGCGCTTGAACGGGTGTCTGCTGGTGGGACATGGACTGCCGATATTGCATCGACTGCTGAAGGTTGGGGTACGGGGAGGGGTTGGGGTCTGCGTTTGGTGGAGCCGACGGGGGCGCACTGGGCTGTTGAGGGTTGAAGTAGTAAGAAGCGTTAGGGTCGGCCGAGGGTGTTCCGGCCGCTTGAGCAGGCTGGTTCTGGTGGTTCACCGGAGGGGTCGGCTCGGTGGGATATGGTGCCTGCGGCGCATACTGCTCGGCCGCCGGCGCGCCTCCGCTCCTCCAGCTATCCGTCCGTTGAGGCTCCTGAGGGGCATACTGGCCTCCAGGGGGGCCGGAAACGGAAGCTCGCTTGTCAAATGTGGCATATTGAGGCTGAGGTGTGTGCTGAGGGTGTTGAGGGTACGCCTGCGGTGGCGGCGCATGGCCGTAGTCCACACGTTGTTCGCCGGTGTAGAAGCTCTCGGCAGGCCCGGGCGCGCTGGCTTGAAGAGAAGGATAGGCGCTGGTGGAATGGCGAGGAGGGGGTAGGTTGTATCCTCCGATGGCATGTTGGTTGTACGCCTTGGAGAGGCGCTCCTCCAGCATGCGGTCGTAGTAACGGACAACCGTCGAGAGCTTGGCATGGAGGTCCAATAGTGTGTCTAGCGACGTATCAGTAACTGCGCATCAGGTGTCTTCAACCGTACTCACCGTGCTTGCTCATGGTCTCTCCATAGGTGCGAGCAAGCTTCGGCCTCAAAGTGCCGATACTGTCGTAGAGTTCTTGGATCTGTGGCTCCCGCAGGATGGTCCCAGGGGGCTGTGTCTGCAGACGATCGACCAAGGTCGCGAACAGGTTGATGTTCTCGGCCTCGACCGGGGTGAGCTCGTAGTCGTTCTTGGGCAAGGAAAACTGCTGTGTCGAGGCCGGCCCGGCACTTGAGGTCTGCTCCTTGAGGACAGCGGCGTGTCTCTGCTTCTGCTCTTCCATATCGGCTAGCGAAGCAGCGATGGCAGCCTTGAGATCCTCGTCCTCGTCTTCGGCGCCGTTTGCGGGCGCGGACTTGGAGCTGCCGCTGACCTTGGCACCAGAGGGGCCGTTGGCAGTAGGATCGACATAGCCCCTCGAGTAAGTCTTGAATTCCTCCAAGCTCATAGCCAGCGCCTTCTTCAGGTCTTCGTCAAAGGCATCGTCGACGCGGGCGTTGCGCGGCTGCATCGCGGAGGTGCTTCGGGTCTTGTAAGGATACGTCGGAGATCGGTCCTGGGGCTGGGGCGTGGCTCCGCCAGCCTTGGCTGACTTGTCGGTGAGCTTCGCATAGCAGCCATCGTCGACGCGGACGGGCTGCAGGATTCCGAGATGGGGAAGCGGCAGGGACTTGGTTGAGCACTGCTGGTCGAAGCAGTTGCCGCAGTTTCGGCAGTGGTGCTTTCGGTTCGTAAAGGTGAAGGGGGTTCGGCATCGCATGCAGACATCTGAATCAACCCACTCGGGGGGCTGCGGGTAGGGTCAGCTGGGGTGCTGCGAAGGAAAAAACGAAGGGGAGGGAGACGAACAGCGCTACTGTCAATCATGCTGCTGGAGACGCTGATTCTGGGAGGGAAGTGGTGGCCTTCTCGCTGCAGTGTCTTGTAGACCTCTCCAATGTATCCCAGGTCGTGGCGACCCTCGGTGGCGGCAGCCCAGGACTGTATCAACTCGAGAATCTTCTGCTTCACTTCGTGGTTGACGGCGGCGGGACCAACGGCTTGGAGAAGCGAGGTCAGGTTGTCCATGAACTCTCTCGAGGCGATCTCGGCGAGGAAGTGGGTGCCGCCATTCTTGACGCAGGTATCGGTCAGCTGCCATCAGGGTTAGCTAAGTCAAACGCGGGCAGGCAGCAGCGAAAGCATACGTTGAGGGCGCTCAGCTGGGTGTTTGGGTTTTTGTTGCCGATGCGCCTTTTCAGGGAGCGCATGGCCTCCTTCGGCTGGACGGTCTTGGAGCGGATGACATCAGAGATCTCGAGGTTCAGGGCAATATCCTCCCTGTCGCACAGTTAGAAGAGCACGGCGAGAGACGGGGGAGGGCCGTACAAGCTGCTGCCGGTGGCTTTTTCGATCTGCTCGTCCAGGGCCGTGTTGGCCGAGCTGGACCACCAGCCCATCATCGTGAAGGCTGCGGACGTTGGATCGGCGGGGAGCTGCAAGCAAACGGGCGGGCCTCGATCGTCGTCGGCGGGTTATCTTGTATGTGGTATGTGTAGGGGCCTCGTATGCGGTCGCGGGGCGGGCGTCAAACGGATGACGAAGCGAGGGCCAAATGGATTGCGCGTAGAAGCGATGTTGATGGCAAGCGTCGGAGGCAAGCTGGGCCAAGGTAAGGTCGATGCAGCCTTGGGGGTCGGGATGCGTGTGGTTCGTTCAGTTCAGTTGGAGATGCAGCCGGCTCAGGATGGCTAGGCTGGACGAGGACAGCTGCTGGGCGGGCGGATTAGGCGTGCTTAGGTTGGTGCTGGGTTACGTTGGCACAAGGGCGGCGCCTTACGAATTGGCAGGGGTGGAAACGCAGTGCAGGCAGCCAAATGCCCCAAAGCCTTCCAGGCTGGCGTCGGCGACTCGTGGCCGCTCCGCTTGGGACATCGCCCTGTGACGAACGGAAATCTCGGCGCTAACCCAAAAGACATGGCAATTGGGGGGGCGGTTCCCCAGAGATGACGAAGTTGGGCGAGGCGAGTGGGGCGCTGTGGCGCATGGATATGTGGACAAGGTACTTGGGCAATGTACCTGCCTTAGGTAAGCAGACAAGGCAGCTCAGGTACCTCAGGTGTACTAGGTAGGTGCCTGACATTGGCGGACGGCGATTTGAACACTGTTCCCAGGTCTCAACTATTACTTCCAGGTTAGTAGACTTTGGCCACTGCAGGAATAACAAAACACCACCCCTACATCGCACAGCACGCTGGCCGGGATGTCTTCGACTGTGGCTCCGCGCCGGTGAGTTGTCAGTCATGCTCCGAAATGGTGGCCAAGGATCAGCCAGTCCGCCGCCCAACCTCAAAGTGGAACGGCGAACCAGCCCGTCCGCCCCCCTTCAGCGCCCGAACCACTGAGGAGGCCGGATGCGTCAGTGAGGTGACCCGCGGCCACCTGCAAAAAGAGGTACCGGGCCTGTCGGATAAGATACCGCCTCGCTCCCCCAAAACACCGCCGCTGCAACGGTACCGTTCCCTCTCCACAATGTCTTGCCATTGTTGAAACTGCTAGCGCCCGGCGACGAGGCTGTCCACCTCCACGGGCCATCGTCCTTTCACAAGACCGTACACCGCAGCAAACAGCACACAGCACAGCACACATCCGCATCGTCAAAGACGCCCTTTCTTCTTCTCCGACCATTATTCCACGATCCCGAGTCCTCGAGGCTTCTATTCTCGGAAACCATGCCCGCCACAGCCCGCCCTGCAGCAGCGACGTAAACGAACCCTGCAGCCAAGCCGCTCAGTCTACTAAAGCTGTCCGTCGCCTGCCACCCATGACGAACCGGCCGCCGACTGTCGTTGCTTCCGCATCCCGTCCTCCGTGCCTCGACTCCTCCGAATCCCACCACATCCACCACCACCACCACCGCTGCCAGCAACCGACATCGCCAGCCAGAGCATTGCCGCCGTCCTTCCGAGCACCCGCGCTTGCAACGACATGATCCAACCTCCACACCCGACCTCACGACACTGTTTCTGGTTCACATGAGTTCGACAGCTCCCTCAGCCACCAGAACCGTCTTCGGCGGCGGCGGCCCGGCCCTACCCAACGGCACCGCCCTACACTCCTTCGCCATGGGCGGAGATGGCGGAGCTGCCGGTCGCGGCGGCAAACCCCCGATGCCCCATATAGACGACCTCACCTCCGCCTCCCCCGATGTCGATATGAAACTGCCCTTGCGCAAGATCCTCGAGAAGGGCGACAACGCCATGCGACAGGCCGAGACCTTCCGCGACTTTGGGCGGCCTGACCTGGCCTTCAAGGAGTACATCAAGGCCTCCCTGATCGCCGTCAGATATGTCCCGCAGCACCCCGACGCCCTGTCCGCCAGGGGCGGCCACGGCGACATGAGTCGCATCTACACCGCGCTCATGAAGAAAATAGACTCGCAGCATGGAAATTTTGAAAAAATCAAGGCAGACATTATTGCGGACAATCAGAGAAGTGGCGTTAGGCCCACGATCTCGAGACCGTCCTCCATCGTCAACGGAGAAACAGGCCGACCCCAGACACCAAAGGGCCCGTCGGGGATGTCGGGCCCGCCGGTTACGAGCCCCACGAGAGCTGAAGCTGCTACTCAGGTCAATGGCTCACCAGCAGCCAAAGCAAAACCTGCGGTTCAGCCGAAGCCACAGGCCTTGAGCGGAAATGTACTACGCCCGGGCGCCGCGCCTGTCCTTCCCAAGAACAAGGCCGCCGAGGACCTGGCAGCCCGCTTCGCCAACCTCCGAGGACCGGTAGCTCTCCCGGGCCAGGATCCGCGCATACGGACGCATCCACTAGTACCACCAAGGCCCATGGGACCGAGACAGATGCCCGCGCCCGAACCGGCCGAGAAACCACAGGTGGCAGTGGTGACGAGTCTGCCAGACCTGCCCAAGATGCCGGACGCCATCTACAGCCCGGCCAGAGGGACGGTCTCGAACGAGGCAGCTTCGTTGCCCTCCAGTACACCCCGCGGCCTGTTCAGCAGAACAGGGTCCTCAGCTAACATCAACACCGTTCTCGCCAACAAGTCCTCCGACTACTTCGCCGCCTCCCACCCACCGCCCAACGTCGCCCCCGCTCCCGCTCCCGCTCTCGTGAAGCCTGCAAGCATCACAATACCTGAAGGCGACACAATCACTGCCGAAGACCTAATGGGTTTCATAAGAAGGGGCTCGGCTACCCTTCAAGTCCTAATCATTGACGTGCGGAGTCGAGACGACTTTGACGAAGGCCACATCCTGTCCCAGGCCGTCATTTGCATCGAGCCCAGCATCCTTTTGAGAGAGAACATCTCGTCCGAACAGATCGCAGAGAGCATGGTTCTCTCTCCGCCTCAAGAGTATCACCATTTCGAGAGGAGGGACGCCTTCGATCTTGTAGTTTTCCACGACCAGGACTCTGACTCCATCCCTCGGTACATGTCGCCCGATATGGATGCGGCCGCTCTGTTGTCGCTTCAACGCGCTCTCACATACTTCAGCTACGGAAAGGACCTGAAGAACCCCCCGAAATTGCTTCAGGGTGGTCTAGATGCCTGGACTGATTTGGTGGGAAGGGCTGCTCTTGCCACGTCGCAGACAGCGGGGGTTGTCAGAGCTCCTCGAGTACGGTCTCCCCTGAAGCCCACCATCTCCATCTCGAAGCCCAATAGGAAGTACAAGGTCACGCCGTTGAAGCCCGAAGAAGTCAAGCTTTGGGAGGAAACGCTCCATAACGAAGACCTCGAAACTGCGCGGTCGCCTGGGTTTATGCATGTGCGCAGCACAGAAGAGTTCCTGCGGAGGTTTCCCGCCGTCTCGACTGAACAGGAGTCCATGCAGTCGCCCCTCAGCCCCGACCGGCCGACCCACAGTTACGGTCAAAACCACGTAGACATCTACTCGGAGCTGCCATCACCGCCCACTCGGCCAGCTCCGGCCGTCCCTCGTCCGAGCTACAGCGGTCTCTCGCAGACCCAGGATGACCACGAGGCCCCGCAAGCTCTGGCTTTCCCTGCTCAAGCACGGAACCTGAAGCAGGGCCCGTTGGCTCGCCCGGACTCGCCGTCAGTCTTGAATGCTGTCAAGGACGGTCACCACATCACCGGCCTGAACAATCCTGGCGTGTGGTGTTATGCCAACAGCTCCATTCAGGCTCTGCGCATGTCTCCAGGCTTTGGCAAAGAATTAGCAACGTTTGAATGGCAAAATACGTACAAGGTCCCGAAGAAGACCGACGAAAAGAACGACCATCCCCAGCTCATGTCGCGGATTTTGTCAAACTTGTTCCATTGGCTGGACTCTGGCAAATTCGACGTCATGAAGGCGCAGACACTAATGGTAAGCCGCTTGCTACGTCTGTCTGTTCATACTGACCTTGCATAGGACTACTCCCGGTCAGTTTGCGAAAAGAGCCGAATCAAGGAAAAGGGTGACGAATTCGGTGGCAACCGACAGCAGGATGCCCAGGAGTTCATGTCGTGGCTCATGGCATACCTCCACGAAGAGACGAACATGCGCCGAGACCGCGGCGGAGACGACAACTCGACAATACCGTCGATGAAGGGCGGAAAGTCGATGCTTCAAGGCGCCTACGAGTGGTGGGGACACTACTCGCGGACAAACCTGTCCATTGTCGACAAGTACTGGCGCGGCCTGGAGCTTTCGACGGTCGTGTGTTCGAGGTGCCACAACCGGACGTACAACTGGGCGACGTTTGACTTCATCTCGGTACCCATCAACAACGGCACACAGACCCTCGAGGACTGCATGCGGTCATACATTGAGCCGGAGATCCTGCCCGACTACAAGTGCGACACCTGTAACATGAACGTACAGGGGCGGAAACAGATCGCCCTGGCACGTCTTCCAGAGCTGTTGTGTCTGTCGTTCCGGCGCTTCGACTACGACTCCTCCCTTCAGTTACACAAGAAGCGGGACATGATCACCTGGGACTTTAACAACCTCAACCTCGACGCGTTCTTCATTCCGCCCGAAGAGCGCAACACCGTCGGACCGCCCCTGGACGAGAAGTTTGAGCTTCCGTTCGACTACGAGTGCTACGCAGTCATTATCCACACGGGCACGAACATCACCAGCGGACACTACTACGCCTATGTCCGCGAGCCGCAGAACCCCGACCCGCACGCTTGGTACCGAATCAGTGACGCGCGCGTGACCCCCGTGCGAATTGACGGGACGGGACGAGGCAACGACGCCAGCCGCGACGTGTTCAAGAAGGGCACCAGCGACGTGCCGTACCTCGTGTTCTTCCGGAGGAAACAAGGCCGGACGAGAAGATGATCTAGTCGTAATAGAGCATGCGTGCGAAGCGTGAGAAAAAAAAAAGACCAAAGAGTTGTACATGTGGTGCTGAATTTTGGGATATCGGGGTGGAGGGGTGGGTTACTCATACATAGACCTTGAATGACGCGGGCGGTGGCTGAGAGCATGGGATGGTATTTTTCTGCGGGATGTGTTGCTTTTTTTCGTCATTTGCAAGCGCTTTTTCCAAAGCATGGCGTCTGGTGGGATCTTGCCCGTC
This sequence comes from Colletotrichum tropicicola, assembly GCA_025962755.1. Lineage (NCBI taxonomy): Eukaryota > Fungi > Ascomycota > Sordariomycetes > Glomerellales > Glomerellaceae > Colletotrichum > Colletotrichum tropicicola. The sequence goes on from JAOWMA010000138.1 coordinate 86,569, forward strand.
GCACTGGGGACGGACGGACTCTTGTACGGATTCGCAACGAGACCACGACAACATAGTTACTGAAATGAGAGTTGCACTTCTGTGTTGTCTGGGAAGTCTGGGTACATGGCGTCTCGGTCTGTCGACTTTTTCGTCTCCCCTTTTTCTCGCGCCCAGGCCACACACCATCTTCCGACATGATGTTCCTGCCAGACTCGTCCCGTCCACGTTGGCGGGAGCTTCTCGGTGTGATCATGCGTTGTTCATACTTCGGAGGAACCGCCGGCTGATTCGGATGGGAGCGTGGCCCTGCTATCCGTCCACCCCCTTCGCGTTCTCGGCACAGATCGCCGCGGCGCCCTCTCGTCGTCTGGTTGTTTCCCCTCGACGGTCCTGTCTTCTCCGCGGTGATAGGCCCGGCATCTCATGATGCGGACTGCAATTTAGGGATTTCATGCCACTAAAGTTCGAAGAAAAGGGATGGGCGGCGGCAGACGAAGTTTCCGACCCTTTTATTGCACGACTCATTGTGTGATCTTTGGGCCGATCAGATGGAGGCCCTCTTTTTTCTTTTCAAACCGATTCGGTGATTGCTCCCTCTAAAAAAAATTTGGTGGCGACTCCAAGGCACCAAAACGGTCGCCGCCTGCGTTGCTGTCACCATCGGCGCCGAGTCTTGAAAAGCGATCCCGACCCGGGAGGGGCCGGCGATGCATCTCGGCACCGGAGGAGCGGGGCCTCGGAGGAAGGACGCCGGCGGGGCAGACGGAAGCTCAGGCGAGGACCGGAGGCGACCTGGATGCGGGGCCCAGGAAGTAGAACACGTCGAGGACGACATGATCAGCGACGACCCCACCACGGCGGTCATGACCGACCACATCTGCAAGCTCTCGAAGCCGACCAAACCTTGGTCGTGCCTTGGTAGTGGCAGTGACAACCTTCTCGATCCTCCTGTCGCCGACGGCTTACGTCTTGCCCATTGGGCCGCGCGGCTTGGTCGGTAATGAGAGCAGAATGGCAACCCTCTTGAATCCTTTCCACACCTGTCACCTTCCAATCATCAAAACGCCAGATAAGGCTGTCTCAAAGCCACCAAACCAGCCACCATCCTCGGCCGGAGGAACGGCCAGCGCCAAAGTAACACCGAGATTAGCTTGCCGGTGGCGTGGCCCTGATCGCGCATGTCACAATATGTCCACGAAAAGCCACATTTACGCATTAAAGGGGACTCTCAGTTTTCAATCGCGATTGCTATGAATTTCATCGATCTATAGGTCCCTTGGGCAGCAAATTGCATACGAGAAAAGCAAGAAGAGGCATGTCTCGCAGGGGGTGGATTTTTTGATTAAATTCTGGTTTTACACGAAATAAGAAAAGAGTTTACAGATACAATTCCAGTAGTATCTCTTGCTTCCGCTTGCTGGTGCTTGCTTGCTTGCTTGCTGAATGGTTCGTTTGGGGCTGATTATACACTAAGAATCCGCATCTCAAGCCTCTCTAGATGGGACGGTGGCGTCTGGAGTTTCCTTGTTCAACTTTACAGAAAGGGGGTGTGGAAAAAGGAAAGTTACTTCATGGCGAAGGGGGCTGGTGCTGCTGGGACTGCAGGTGAGTCTGCTCCGTAGCCTCGGGGGACAGGGGCGGGTCATCGCCGTCCACGAAGGCAGCGGCGGTGGCCGCCGCCTCGCGGAGGTCGCTGCGCGCGGAGAAGCGCCTGATGGATCGCGAGGAACAGTCCGAGTAGCGCCTCATGGAATTTCTCTCGCCCGCACCCGAGGCCTTCCTCTCGGGGGTCGTCGGCGCCGTGGCTGAGGTTGTCACGGGTTGCTGCTCCTGGCTGCTGCTGGGACCCGACGAGGCGGGCTCACCGCGGAGCGTCATGGCCGATGACCATCGCTCCGCGTTAGGATTGGGGTTACCGGGCTTGAGCAGAAACGAGCGCCTCTCGGCGGGGGAGGCTGGCTGCTGCTTGAGCGGGAAGGGGCTGTTAATGAGCATGGCCTTGGCCGCGGCCTTCTCCTCAGCGTACCGCGAGGATGACGACGTGGAGGTGGCCTCGAGCGGCGCCGTCTCGTCAATGTTTTCGAATGTGGGCGAGGCCTTGGAGGTGAATCCAGAGCCGCGCTTGTCGTTGGGGTCGCGGATGGGCGCGGGCTCCTTGAGCGTCATCGCGGACGACCACCTCTCGCTACCGCGCTTCTTGTTGGGGCCAGATTTCTCATTCAGGGGCTCGTCTGCACCGGCATCCCTGAGGGTCATGGCGGAGGACCAGCGCTCGCTGTTGCGTCTGAAGCTTGGCGGGATCATAGGGACGGGCTCAATGACATCGTCGTCGGCGAAGCGCCTGCTTGTCTTTTCGCTGGAAGACGAGCCCGCGATGGAAGTGTTGTGGCTGGCCATCTTCTTCAGCTCGTCCTCCTTTCCGCCGTGCACGTCCTTGTCGCTGGTAGACTCGCCCTCGAGCCTCAAAGTCAGATAGGTGACGCCCGAGGGGTAGTAGCCCTCCTCGATGGCGCGGGTGAGGTCGTAGCGTGCCTGGTCGCTGATGGAGCGCTGGAGGCGCAGCTTCTTGATGTTCTCGCCATTGACCGTCTCCTCCCAAGTCTTTTGGAACAAGAGCGCTATCTCGTTGGCGAGCAGGAGGAAGTAAAAGACGGCAATGACGGCCAGGTCCTGAACCTGATGAGTCGTCGGGTAGTCGGTGCCCATCCGCCGGAATTCAGGGCTCCGCATGCTGGACCGCTGAATGGTGAGAATCTTGATGACGGTGACGGCGACACTCATGATCCAGAAAATGATGTTGGCGACCTGCCAGTTGCGGATGCGGCCATTGGCGCCCCGGGTGGCCTGCATGACGGCGCTGACACCGCAGCCGGCGAAGACGAAGGGAAGCAGGCCGATGGCGTAGCGAATCTGCGCCAGCCTTGCGATCTCCATGGCCTCCATGAGGAAGACGACGAGGATGGAGAAGTAGTAGAAGGATAGTTGGGCGTGCCGCTGCCATTCCTTCTTCACCTGATACCGCTTAATCTTGTCCACGATGAGTACGGGCACCACAAAGTGGAAAAACGCAAACGTGATGGCGATTCGAATCCATGCCGGCAAAGGAATGATGATGGTATCGAAGAAGCACATCGACGGCAGAGGGCTGAACCTCGAGTTCACCGTCTGGAGGAGTGGTTAGCCGGCCCATCTCGCGAGATGCCAGCCAAGGGAGGCAGGGCAAAGCAGGGGCAGGAGGAAACTCACCAGCCCTTCCGGGCGCATACCACACAACCGCTGCATGTTTGCTTCAACTCGAGGAGAGAGAGGCAGGGGTTTGGTTCGGTGCCAGTCAACAGATCTGGATCGACGGGGAGAAAAGGGCAGGAGTTCATCTCTTGGGGGGCAAGCTGCGACATAACTCTATCTTAATACCATCAATGCCCTGCCGACAAAACGTCGGAGGTGCGCCCCCTGGGTGTGTCTTTGGGCGTCTTGGGGCGGTCCATGTGGTGCTGCCGGGCCTCTGGGACATGACATGCCGTGCTGGGCCTTGCTGGCTGGGCTCTGCTGGGGCTCTGCACTGTACGCTCGGGGCTTGCAGAAAGGGGCGTTTCATTGTTGTGACAATGGTGACGACGAGTATATTTCGAGTGCTTCGCTCACGGTGCGAGCGGCCCTGCGGTCTTGGGTTCGTGGTGGTTGATTGGCCGACGGGAGAGACAGGACACGGGACGCAGTAGCTGTCCGATGGGGGAAGTCCATTCTAGAATTGCGATGGCCGTTAGCTGCAGAGGGCCACCATCTGGCTGGCGGACGCCTTGCAGCGCCGCCCGAGGGTGTTAGCAGAGGATGGCAGGTCTGTGTCTTTGGCAAGGGCAACAGGATGAGGCTAACACACGGCCCCCTGGGCATGGGTACGAGAGGTGCCGAGCGGTGCGGTTTTAGCCCCAAGGTGTAAGCCGTTAGCCCAGCGTAGATCCCGCCTAGGCTCGCAACGGTGGCAGAGGCGGGCCTGACGCCGGAGAGACGCATTTATCAAAGCTGGCGATCCGGGACACGTGCAGGAGCTGCGAGGGAGCCGCTCTGCCCTGCCCTGCCGTCCCAGCCCTCTCTTCCAAGGTTCGTGTTGCTGCACGGCACTCTCGGATTGGGGGTCCCGGCTGCATCTCCGACTGGGAGACGGCCGATTCCAGTTTCCGCAGCGCCGGATCTTGGTCCGATCCGTCTGGTCTGAACGCTCGGCCGCTTGGGGAGCGAAAGCGTAAGATTGGGATAGGCCGGGTGATGCTATAAATTGCTGTTTGACCGGCTGCCACACGATGAACTCTCACCATGTGCGGCCCCAAACTCGTGTCGCGGTGGACCGCTTGGTTTCCACGGTTTCTTTGTGCTTCTCTTCCGCTTGGCGGCTGCACGGCATCGTAGTCTGGGTTGGGTGGTGTTTTGTTTCCTTCGAGATGAAGCCGTAGGTAACACTGGAGTCGATGCTGGAGCTCGGATTGGCGAGCTCAGGGGGGCACCTGGCGGCAGCTCGGATTGGGTGGCTCGCTTCTGTGGCTCTTGGCCATAGCTTCCCATCCGCCACAAGGAACCATGATGCAGTCTGAGGGCACCCATCAATCAGAGTAGAGACCGAGGCTGACTCGGGCGCACGATTCGGGAGGGTGGGAGGCGTCAGCATGACATATGTCGGCAGTGTCGGGCAACGTGGGAATAGCCTCAGCAGGGTTTCTGCTGAGGTGCAAGTTCATGTACAGGCGCAGACGCAGACGCAGACAAATCTTGAGCAGGTGTTCGGGCGGTGTGTTGGCAGTCGTGCGATGAACCAAACTCTGTCTGCCGTCATGGATGGGCTTCGGAAACGTGCAGTGCTGCGATGTCCAACGGCGAGAGCAAAGCAGGGTTCGCCAACCGGTGGAGAGGTCAAATACGAATGGCGGCACCGAAAAGAGCCTCTTTCTCGCCGTGGCCTCGGCTGTCGGAGCGAGTGCATTGCATGTGTCAGCAGCAGAGAGCGGTTTTTTGCACGTGAGTGCAGCAGCAAGCGGCAAGAGGGTCGCCAGATGGACCTCGCGAGGGGAAGCGAGTAGGCATCGTGGACTCGGAGCCGTGTACCCGTGGGCGGTCGGGGGTGCTGGCGTTGCTGCGAGAGTGGAATGCGGTGGTTCTGGCGGTGGTCGAGTCAAAAATCTGCAGGACTCAATCAAACAATGTCCGTCTGGATATTGGCGAGTGGACCGCAATGCTCTATCGGGCGGTGCGCCGCTGGCTGGTCGGCCGCCCTGGTTGACGAGAGTCGGCGTCCCCTGCCGCACCCCTGTAAGCGCCTGGAGAGAGCAGCCGGAGAGGTTGCGAGTTGTGTGAGTGTCAGCAAGAGGTCGCATGCGCCCAGGGACCGAGCCTTGGGCAGCGGGCTGTCGAGTTGTTGAGGGCGGGATGGGAGGAATAGCAACGGCCTTATTGAATGCTAGTTCGGGCGTCTGTTGCAGGTGGATTGCCTTCATCGACTCCTTGATAGGTAGATACCTTAGCGACCGATCTCGCATCGCCTTGGCTGCTCCAACGAGCTGCCCAGATTAGGTACATCCAGCCCCAGGCCCCCTCTTTTTATCCGCACGCTAGTGCTTGTCTTGGAGGGGGGGGGGGGGGGCCTGGTGCTGACTGCCCCGAGGTAAGGAGGTAGGGGAGGTAGGGAAGGGTAGGGACGTAGGTAGGCAAGGTAGGTAGTTCCTGCCGTGACAACACAAGGCATCTTACCTTAGGTAATGGAGGTCAAGTTCCTGAAGCAGGAGCTCCCCTCTCGCACGGCGCATTCCACAACGGGGAGCTGCTATGCGGTCTCGTGCCACCGAGGCAGACGGGAGAGGTGTCCTCGTACCTTGCATTGCCTGACCCGGGCAGCCGCCTCGCCTCGCCTCGCATCACCGCTCGGGGGGGAGCAGAGTCGTGACGGGGCAAGGCATGTTGAGCTGTGCCGTCGGGGTACGCGTCGCCGAGTCCTGCTCGACTTGCCACCTGATCACGCTGCCACGAACAGGATCTGGCCGTCTCTCGCGGATGAGACGGGCCTCCAAGCAATCGCACAACGCCGACCGACCGTCCGTCCGTTCCGAAGGCCGCGCTGCGTGTGCCATAGCCATACCTGTCCTGAACTTGGTCGACGTCCAGTTGCGTCGCCAGCTGGCCCGGCACAGGGCTGCAGCCAAGGCTTCGGCGCCTTATCGTGTGCTGCGTGCGGATAATAGCACCAAACCCGGTACCTCGGGGCCGCGTCGTCTCGCCTGCCTCCATGGATGTATCTTCGGCGCGAGGTCCTTGCAGGGAGCTCCAGCTGGCCGCCCAGCATTCCTTGTCCCGTCGGCATGGGTGCTTGCCGTTGGACAGAATCAGGGGGGCCCACGTACCTGCCAGTGGCGGATCTCCCTTTCTGTTTCCTGTGACGCAATTAAAGTCCCGTCGCCCTTTTTTCGCAGCAGCTCAACTTAACTTTGCGCTCCTGCCCGCACAAAACGGCCACCACCGCGACCGACACCTCTGCAACCCGGCCAACCCAACCCAACCCAACCCAACGCAAAGACGAAAGCTTCAGCCTCTCTCCCTCGAGCAGCCACCCCTCCTGCCACCCGCAGCCCTCCCTGCCGTTGCGTTCCAGCCTCACCAGCCTCGCCCACCAGTGCGTGCACCGCTCGGGACTCGGAGACTTACCCCAGATCTTCCCTCTCCTCGCCTCTTCTCCAACCCGTCTGACCGTCAGCCCGCCCTCCGTTCCCCTAGCAAACCGCCGCAAATCTCCCACCATTCCGTCCATCACCACCGCCGTATCCGTCCTCTTTGCTGCCATCCTCGTTGGTCTGTTCTTCGTCAAAACACCTTCCCCGCCGACGACAACCCCCACCGCAGCAGCTCCCGTCACCGCCGCCAACATGTCCTGGACGTCGGGTATCGCGCCCCTGTACCAGGTGCACAAACCTCCCTTCACCGTCGAGGCCCCTGGCTACGAGCGCGTCGAGGGCGAGACCCTCCCCCGCCGTCACTGGAAGGCCAAGAATGGCCTCCGTACCCAGCCCCATCCCGAGATCAACACCATGTACGACATCGTCAAGCGGAGCGCTCGCGTCTACCCGAACGAGCCCGCCGTCGGCACCCGCAAGCTCGTGCACCTGCACAAGGAGAAGAAGAAGGTCCCAAAGAACGTCGACGGTGAGATCCGCCAGGTCGAGAAGGAGTGGCAGTTCTTTGAGCTGTCAAAATACTCGTACCTGACCTACGCCGAATTCCTCACCTACATCCTGCAGCTTGGCTCAGGTCTGCGGAAGCTGGGCCTGAGCAAGGGCAGCAGAGTCCACCTGTTTGCTACTACATCGTACGTCCGAGAACCTCTCCTACCCCGTCGTCCCGACTTCCCGCCCGTCCCCCAAGCACTTTGGAGTAAGGCGTCGGGCCCACCAGAGAGGCTAACCTAACCCTCGGGGTCCTTAGCGCGAACTGGATGGCCGTCTCACACGCATGTGGTTCCCAGTCCATGTCCATTGTCACGGCCTACGACACCCTCGGTGCCAGCGGTGTCGAGCACTCGCTGCTCCAGTCCAAGGCCGATGCCATGTACATCGACCCGCACCTGCTCAAGACGGCGAGCGGCGGTCTCAAGAAGGCCGAGAACGTCAAGTTCGTCATCTACAATGACAACTCAATCTTCACCGTCGGCAACGAGGTTGAGGAATTCCAAAAGGCCCACCCGGATGTGAAGCTCATCAGCATCGAGGAGGTGCGCCAGCTGGGCGAGGACAACCCCGTTGACCCCGTCGAGGCCAAACCCGAAGACCTGTTCTGCATCATGTATACCTCTGGCTCGACCGGCACGCCGAAAGGTGTGCCCATGACCCACGCCGGCATGGTTGCAGCGAGTAAGTTATCTGCCCGTCATCTCGTGATTTTGGTTGCTAATTGCGCGACAGTCACTGGCCTCTACACGTGCGTCGAGGAGGCCGTCAGCAGCAACGAGTTCGTGCTCGCCTACCTCCCCCTGGCTCACATCTTTGAGCTCGTCCTCGAAAACCTTGTGCTCTTCATCGGTGCCACCCTCGGCTACGGTAACCCCCGGACCCTCTCCGACACCTCGGTCAAGAACTGCGCTGGTGATATGCGCGAGTTCCGGCCGACGGCCCTCGTCGGCGTGCCCCAGGTCTGGGAGACGGTCAAGAAGGGTGTCATCGCCAAGGTTAACAGCTCCAGCGTCTTCGTCAAGGCTCTCTTCTGGGGCGCCTTTAACTACAAGTCTTTCATGGTCAAGCACGGCCTGCCCTTCGCCACCATCTTTGATAACATCGTTTTCAAAAAGGTGCGGGAGCTCACGGGCGGACGCCTTCGCTTCATTATGAACGGCGCGAGCGGCATCTCGGACGGGACCAAGCACTTCCTCTCCATGACGGTCGCGCCCATGCTCACTGGCTATGGTCTTACCGAGACGGCAGCCAACGGCGCCCTCGGCGACCCGCTCGAGTACACATCCACCGCCATCGGTCCCATCCCCGCCGCCGTCGACCTCAAGCTCGTTTCTATCCCGGATCTCAACTACTCGGCCGAGTCGAACCCGCCCCAAGGTGAAATCTGGGTCAAGGGTCCGGGCGTGCTCAAGGAGTACTACGAGAACCCGGAGGAGACAGAAAAGGCCATCACCAAGGACGGCTGGTTCAAGACGGGCGACATTGGCGAGTTCGACTCCGTTGGCCACCTCAAGGTCATTGACCGTGTCAAGAACCTCGTCAAGATGCAGGGCGGCGAGTACATTGCCCTCGAGAAGCTCGAGTCAGTCTACCGCGGCAGCCACTTCGTGCAGAACATCATGGTCTACGGTGACGGCGAGCACTCCCGTGCCATTGCCATCATCGCCCCCAATGAGAAGGTCCTTGCCGAAGAGGCTCAGAAGCTGGGTGTGGATGAGCACGACATGCACACGAACCAAAAGGTTGTCGACGCCGTTCTCAAGGACCTGGTCTCCGCCGGCCGCAAAGCCGGACTCACCGGGCTCGAGATCGTTGGCGGCGTTGTCCTGGTCGAGGAGGAGTGGACTCCTGACAGTGTAAGTTTTCCGCGACTGACGGCTGGAGTGAGGACCAGACTAACACACCGTTTAGGGCCTCGTCACCGCCACGCAGAAGCTCAACAGGAGGGTGATCAAGGACAAGTACCGCCAGCGCATGGAAGACGCCTTCCCCAAGAACTAAGAAAGCAACCGATTGTTTCGATCTATCCATCAAAATCGTGGTCTGTGACGTGGACTGGAGTAATGACGGGGAAGAGGGACTGGAAAGGTATCCAATCAGAGCCTGTGTTGATTTTGCGCATGTACCAATACTACCACCCAATCTTTCTTCAGCTTGGTGAATGAAACCATTGAACAAGCCGCCTCAGTGTCATTTTGGAAAAGGCGAACGCAAACATGGCCAAACTAATTGAACAGCCATCTGTGGCTTTTTTACTGGTATCCAATAGCCCACTTGTAAGTTGTGGGTGAACATGCCCATCAGCTGTACAAAATGTGGCCCCGTCCATGTCTCAAACCTTTGCTCTACGCGAACCTAGCGACGACTTGACACTACTTGTCAGCCTGCCTACGCCAAGTTATCCCCAGTGCTTTTGCCCCTTGGGTTCTCTTCTCTTGGTACAGTTGAACCTTGTTTGGTCTATGAAGGAGTAGCTCTTAATCTGGCTGAGATAAAGCAAGCCGCCTATTGTACACTACATTGATGGATACTTTGCAAAAACAATACCTTGATGCTGCTGTTTGGCAGCTGCAGTTTGACGAATGGCGATGGCCTCAGCCGTCGAAGCATGTATATACATGGCCCGCTTTGACGGACAATCAGGAAGCCGGCACCACAATCACTGACCTGGCGTGTGCACATGTTCATGGGAAAGATTACAAGGTACAATCCAGTATTTATTCCATTTTGGCTATATGTGGCATTTGTTTGCCCAGTCCGACAACGTGTCGGCCAAGCTAATTAGGTAAGAGAAGAGCAGCCCACATCTCACAGCTACTCAAACAACTCTCCTCTACCATTGCAACTCTTGTGCACTGGGCTCTTCATGTGGCTCTTCGGACCAATCAACAGTGAGGGCCCGCAGCTGTTCCCTGAACTGAGCATATCCTCTCGTCTCAGGCGCCCGTGTCTCTGTAATCCATGTCTCGCCGCCAGACTTCTAGTCGCGGGGCGTAGACCGGGAGCTGATACCCTCCCGGACAGCAGCCAAAATCAAGTCCTTGGCCTTCTCGACACCGTCGGAAGTACCAATAACCTCGATGGCGTCCTCCTTGGCGTCGTTGCGAGGAACGTTGATCTTGCAGCCGCTCTGCTTGCGGATGGAGTTCACCTTGCTGCCACCCTGGCCGATGACGTAGCGGTAGGTCTTTGGGTCGGGCAGCACAAGGTAGCCCGTGTGGGTGTTCTTGCGCGCCTGCTCAATGGCCGCAGCGATGGCAAACTTGGCCTTCTCGATGTTCTCAGGAGAGCCACGCAGGACCCAGGGGATCTCGCCGTCCTCGCCAGCGGCAATGTCCACAACCTTCCAGGAGTGGGCATCAGCGGTGGCGTCGTCGTCGTCAGTGATCAACGGCAGGGAGCCGCCGTTGCTGCGGCTGGCGCTGGGCTTGGGAGGCAGCGCCGCACCAGCGTGGTCAACGGAGACCTGGTGGTTGTTGCGCAGCTGACGGAAAAATTGACCGTTGTTGGAAATGGAGTGGTGGAGACCGCGGGGCACCTGAAGAGTCTCGCCCTCTTGCTCCTTGACGAGCGAGGCGATGTGCTCCTTGGCCTTCTCAACGTTCGCGGGGAGACCGGTAATCTTGACGCCGGTCTTGCCGTCACCCTGACGGGGGATATCAATGGAGACGGTCAGCTGCGACTCGAGCTGTCGCTTGGTCTCTCCACCACGGCCGATCAGAGATCTGTGCTTCTCAATGGGGACTTCCAGAATCTCCGTCACCTGGCTCTCCTTCTCCGCGACGATCTCTTGGATCCTGGCGCAGATCTTGTTGACAATGTCCGAGCGACCCTCAATCTTGATCGTGTTGCCATCAGCCTCCTGCTTGGGGAACTGAATGGTGCGGGCAAGTTCGCGACGATCGTCGGATCCACCAGCCTTGACGACGAGGTCACGGAGGTTGGCACCTGTCAAATATTAGCATCATCAAATGGGCTGGGTGCTTGTTGGTGGTCTTACCTCCGGCGCCGATGAGAGACTTGTGGTGCTTCTTATCCACCTCAAGCGTCCTTACGACGGTGTCATTGAACACGTCTCTCTTCTCCTCGAGAGCCTTCTTCGCAGCCGCGACCTGAGACTTGGTACCCTTAATCTGAATCTCAACGGTCTCGGCGTCACGTCCGCTGGGGATGTCGATCTTGGCGCCAGTGGCCTGGCGGAGTTCCTCCAGCGCGGCACCACCCTGGCCGATGATGGACGGGACCTGCTTTTGCTGGACAGAGACGGTCGCGGTGAAAGAGGTGTCCTTGAGGTACTGGAGAAGAGACAGGATCTCGTCGCGAGCCTCGTCGGCTCCCTTCTTGGGACCACGGACGATGACCTCGTCGGGCTCCTGGTGGCGTCTGGGCTTGCCAGCATCGCTGGCAGCGTCGTTCGCCTCCTCGTCCTTGGCGGTCTTGCCGGCGCGCGGGAAGAAGATCAACACCTTGTACTTGCTTTGCAGGCGGTTGGTGACGCTTCCTCCGGCGCCGATAAGCTCCCTGTGGAACTTGGGGTCAACCTTGAGGATGTGGGTGACCTCGTCGGCGAGAGTGCGACCCAGAGAGCTGATGTGCGCCTTGGCAGCCTCAGCCTTGGCCTTGGGGCCCTTCAGCTCAACCTTGCCGTCCTGGACCTGGATCTCCACGTCGAAACGCTCGCGGAGCTCCTTGATGTTCGAGCCGCCCTTGCCGATCAGGTGGTTGGCAAACTTCTGGGGGAAGTCAAAAGACATGGTGAAGCCGCGCTCCTTCTCGTCCTCCTTCTCCTGCTCGACAAAGGCAATAACCTTGGACTCAAGATTCTTGACAGCAGAAGCGGGTCCACGGAGGGTGACAACGGTGCCGACAGAAGACACGCGGATGGGGATCTGGTCGTTGGCCCGGTTGGCCTGCTCCTTCTTGATGAAGCGGCGGAGGCGCTCGTGGAACCTGCGCAACTTAGCACTACTCGACAGCTCTGGAATTCCCGGAGGCACTTACTTCTGGGGCACGTCGATCGACGCTGAGGCGATCTGCTCCTGTTTGTTGATAATGTCAAGAATCTGCTTGCGGGCGTCTTCCAGACTCTCCTGGAAAGCACGGATCTCGTCCTGGGACGGGCGGCCAGTCTTGATCTGGGGCCTGGGCTCGGGAGCAGAAGGTCCCTCAAACACCAGGAGAACAGGAGCCTCGGGCTCACCAGACTCGGGGAGGACAACGTGAACACCGTGGTTGTCCCTCATGCGAGGGCTGACGTCCTTGCTCAGGTACTGATGGTAGAAGGGGTCGACAGGGATAGGGACGATTCTGGCGGGGGGGATGGCGTGGACAAGCTTCTCAATGGCCGACTGAGCCTGGAGAACATTCTTGCCGTCACGCGCATACAGCTCGTAAGGAGAAGCGCCGTTGGGGGTGTAGGGGGTGTTGATGTGAGTGCTGTGGGCTCTCTCAATGTCATCAAACATGTCACGGTGTCTCAGGAAACGAGTGACGTTGCGGGCGTGGCTCGAGACACCGCCAGGGGCGTTCTTGTGGAAGCGGCCAATGTCGAAGGTGGAGAACTGCATGTTCATGGCTCTGTCCATGGCGGTCTCGACACCCTTGCTGATCTGAGAAGCAGGGCCGATGACGGTGACAGAGTCGTCATCCTCATCAGTGGGCAACAGGATCGTGCAACCGGTCTGGGAGAAGAAGTCATCGAGGGTTTCACCCCGGCGGCCAGCAATGAACTGGTGGCGGCCCTTTTGCAGGCTGAACTGGTCAACCGCCAGCTGGCTCTGCAGCTCCTGGACACGGCGTTCAATCTCTGCGCGTGCAGCCTGGACAGCAGCACGGTCACCAGCCAGCTGAATGTGGTTGTCCCCAGCAGGAACAAAGACCGGGCGCTCACCCTCATTCACGGCCAGGTTACGGCCGCGAGGAGCCCAAATCTGGTGGGGAGGAACGCGGACCTGAACACCATCATTCTCGTAGCGGCTGACGTGGCTGTTGCTGGGGCCAGCGATGAAGGGGTAGAACTCGGCGGGGATACCACGAAGCTTGGTGTTGACGTTGGCCGCGCGCTCGCCGGCAATCTTCAGAATCTCATTTCTGGCGGAAGCAGCGGAGAGAGCGTTACCCTCGACCAGGACGTCGATGGTGGAGTCGTCATCCTCGTCGATGGGTGCGCTCTCGTCAACCTTGGGGAGTTGGACACGAGCACCCGATTTCTCCTGGATGGACTTGATGGTCGAACCACCCTTTCCGATGATGTGAGCGCGGGCGGACTGGGGAATGGGAACCTTGATGGTGGTCTGCAAAGACAACTGTTAGCATTTCGATCGTCTGTAAAGAGCGTCTGGTGTTCTCTCTGACCTTGGTTCCGATCTGCTGGACCAAATCCTTCAGGGCCTGTTGAGCAATATCCTGAGGGCCAGTAGCATCGAACTTGAGACGACCGTTGGTAGCGGTGGACAGAGTGATGTTGGCGCGCGACTTGCGGTTGATGTCCTTCATGATGTCTGGGATGGGGCGCTTGAGCTGGTTGCGGGGGAGGATGTACTGGGGCTCCAGCACAACCGTCTCCACGTTCCGGCCGGGGATCATCATCGAGGGGGGGCCATTCTTGGGGGTCGCGGTACCCGAGGCAGGAGTAGAAGAGCGCGAGAGACCGTTGGCAGGGGTAGAGACGTTGCTCTTAGCCCCCCAGATGGGAGCGACGTTGGGGCTGCCCTTGGGCTTGGAGGCACCGAGCTCGGGGAAGAGCTCGTGGGAGTGAGTGTCGAGCTTCGAGCCGGGGCCCGAGGCTTCCTTCTGCTTGCCTGCAGCTTTGGTCGACATGGGCTCGGCCCAGGAGGCATCGCCAGCGTTGCTGGTCTTCAGGGGAAGGTCCTCGTCAGGGACCTCCTCGACAGTGGGGTGATGGTCGGCATGGGTTTGGAGAAGTTTCTGGGCAGCCGAAGCTTCAGCGCCGTTGGAAACTGCGGGTTCAGTGGAGGCCATGGTGGTGGATGTTTCTTAACGTCGTCGTCGATGGGTTGGGATGCTGGGGATGATGTGGATGATGTGGATGATTTCGGTATATCTGCAAGGGGGAGCAACGGTCAGCCAAGTTCGCAACGGCAGGTGCGAGGCCAGCGCGACGCCGCAGCGCGCAACGGGGCCGGGGGACTCGAGGGCGACTCACAACTGACGATATATACGGCAATTGGGGACAAGACCAGTAGAATCAGACTTCCGATTAAAGAAGGCCGAAGCGTGAGAAACCGTGGAGCAGCAGATAACCGGGGAGGATTGACTTGTGTTGCTGGCTTAGAACATTGTGAACCTGACCGGCACCAATGAACGAATCCAGTAGAGGTTGAATTTGGCGAGGGGGCGTTGACAGGATGGAGAAACCTGCCAATTGATGGTCGGAGGGGATAGGGAGGTAGAAGAGTGGGATGGACTCGAAGCTCGGATGGGTTTAAGGGTGAGGTGGAAGTTTCTCGACTCCACGATGCTGTTCAATTGGGGATGGAATTTCTGGCCTGGCAGGGATCCTTCTTCCAGAAAGGTTCCGCCTGCCAGCGGTACAGGCGTGGTGTCTCCACTTTGGAGGACCCCACCCTTAGCCTCAGCCACAACCTAAATTGTTAAGGCGTCGCCCTCCAGCGGTCCAGCCAGCCGTTGAGTCGCTAAGGGCGGACCAGGCCATTCCAGTCGCCTTCATTGGACGACTGCCGGATGTCCGCACGCCAGCGCCGGATCACGTGGGGTTCGGCTTGACTCGAGCCGCCGCTGCTCTCCGCCTGGTTTCCCTGGCCTCCGGCGATCTTGGGAGCTCCTGCCGGCCCGGGGTTCGGTCCGGGGCCGACTAGGCCCGATCTGGTGTTTAGGGGTCTGTTCGTCCCGACTTTGGTGTGGAAAAAACGGCGGCCCTGGACGATCTTTAAAGGCCCAGGACGGCAACGATGCAATCGTCGTGTGGAGAGGACGGCACCCAAGGACATCAGTTCTTGATCCCAACTTCGCAGCCGCCAAAGATTTGGGGACATGTCTTGGGACACGGCCGCGATCAAGGCCCCACAAGGACGCTTGAAGGTGCATATAAGGAATCAGGTCTGATTGTACATGCAACCTTTGGTTTGTCATCCAAAAAATAACAACGTTGACAGTGTCGCCTGGCTCATTTTGCCCTCCGGAACAACACGATTGTAATCATTCTAGCAGTAGCCACCAAGTGGTGTTTGGGAGATGTTCGCGTACCACATCAACGGCATGACATCTCGGGCCTACTGGAGTTGGCCCTCGTTCGGGCAGGCAGTTGCCGGATTGTCCAGCCCGGCCGGAGAGAACCGCCCTCACAAGAACGTTTGAATAAAGAGTTGCTGCAGCACGCAACAAACTTGCAAACTGAACAGGCTCATTTCATCTTGTGTCGTACACTGGATACGGGGGAAACACAACGCTAGCTAACGACGGCCCCCCAAAGTGTCCCAGAACTCATTGCTCTGCGGATACCCGTAACACGTTTGCCTTGGAACAGTCCGATCAAGTTGACTGCAAGAGCCCTTTGCCCGTGGGCCCGTGGAAAGCTGCCGGACCTAGACCCTCCTGTCAAGATGCACCTAGAATTGCTCGTTTGAGGCAGCCAAGTAAGAATCTCTGCTATCTGCTGAAGGCTTGTGTGTGCCGAACACAGTTTGCGGAGCTGGCCTCAAAGGTTACCGGCAGATCTCGGCAAACGCTCGATTGCAAGCCAGGAGCGAGATGGTCATCACCGTCGCGAGGAGTGAGTGGCCGCTGTTCGACGCAGGGGTAAGCCGCTCTCAATCGAGAGGTCTCCTGCATTCTGCAGGAACAGCGGCAAGGGGATTTCTGGGGCTTGTCGACAGGACAAACACGGCTGTGCGACGTGGCCAGACATGAGCGGCAGGGAGAGACATGTTGTGGAGGGGGTGCTGCCACCGACAGCCTCTCAGAGAACCATCTCAGGCCAAGACGTTGAATCGCAGCATGGTACGGGCAAATCAGCCCCGTACTGCAAAGATTCAGCAATGGATGCGAACGAATCCCGCGTCGTCTTGTAATACGGGGACAAACGTCCTCAAATGGGCTCAATTTGCGCAGGCCACCATCGGCTTGGTTGAACACGAAGCTTGGCCCTTTCGAGAGGGGAGAGTTCAGAGTCAACAAAGCCTCAATGCCAGTGTCCAACGGTCGACAACCTTATCGCATCCCATTGGAGTCATCTGCGTAGAGAGGGGAGACGAACGCCTGACGCCTGGACGTCAGTCAGCGCAAATTCAAATCGGAAGCGAAAAAAGCATGCGCCGCAGCCGGGCTTGCCAATGCAACCGAACAAATTCTTTGCTGCGATGCCATGAATCGCCGACGACTCTCCGTGTGCGAAGAGAGCTGGCCTGAGCTGTTGAGCTCGTGTCGAAAAAGGGATGATCCATGGAGTGATGCGCCTGTCAAACAGAATCGCGGGGTCTTCTGGGGAACAGCATTTTTGCGGCGAAGGCACGGCGGCAGGGTTCGGCAGATACGTAGCTGGCTGAGCAGCTCAGTCATCGCCCGTCGGTTTCGCCGGATTCGCCCATTGCCCTGTGGTCGTGAGTCGGGCTGGGCAGGTTGTCGCGCAGCATGACAATTGCACGATGTCAGCGCCTCTCGGCCGCCAGCAGACACTGGTGGGTTGAGACCAAGAGCGGCTTCGTCGTTTCCAGAGTACTTGGGGCGACCTTGGCCAAATCGAGAGCACTAGGCCGGTGAAGCAATGTACTTATGACGGCACACGCAGAACAGCCACGGGAAACGGGCATACATAATTGGTGACGTTGGACGAATCTCCTGTCCCGATGGCGCGGGTGACTCCCTCATCTCCTGAGTCCTGGCAATCCGTAATTCGGGACGCACCAGCGGGTGGGCAAGGCCGGCGAAGGGCCCAAAGGAGGAATTGATGATGCCATTGGGCGCGAGTTCCTTGGTGGCATCCCCGTCTCGTCGTCGACCCTGGCACGGGAACGGGACCTTATTTCACTGGTGTAACGGTCTCAGTGGACGCGAAAAAAACGGCCGACGCCGTCGCCTGTGGCCCATTCCATTGGCGATGGTAGGCCCGGCCGCGGTCCGTTTCGTCTCCTCCAACCAGACGCGTTGGGTCCGACCGTGGCCGGCGCGTGTGTTGACAGAGAGAGAGAGTGTGTGTGTGTGAAGGCGCGCACACCTTCACACCACCACCAGGGGACACGGACGTTGGCGATCGAGGAGGTTGCGCTTGCGCTTCGCCAACGGCTTGGATGATTTCGTGAGTAGTCGTCAGGGGAGACGCATCAGAAACACTGTGGATCTGGCAGCTCAACGGCGAAAGAGCCGCAGGATGGACAGCGGGCGGGAAGACGGATACAATTAGAGAATCATCTCGTTTCTTCAGGGATTGGGGCAGGCGCGCGACCAGGACTTGGAACCATCGCAGTTGGGGCCCGGACGCTGGAGAAGAAAAGAAATCAATGCCGGCGGGTGCAAGACGCTGAGAAAACCCAGAGATGAAGCATTACCGGGACCCTTTGTGGAGCAGGAAGTCCAAGTCCCCGATGGTTTGAAACAAGATCCAAATGCCCAGGGCAGGCCCGCTGGCCGCTTATGTCGGGTGGAGGATCCAAGACCATCCATTGGCTGCACGGTCCCCACCCTGCACTGGCATCCGTCGGGCCCTGGGCACCTTTGGCGGGAGGGGGAGGTACGTACCGCCAGTCCATTACGTGAGGCACCCACTCTGCACTCTGTACCGACCATCGCGGGATCTGGTACGCTGACCAACACCTCTCACCTGAATTAGACGGATATCTGGATGGGTTATGGAAGGACAGGAGGAAAAGAACAGAAGGACGGCCTGTCTGCGTGCCGCCAACACGCTAGCGAGAGGAGAGAAGCAATTTGGAAGCTTTGGACGCTGGCGCATGCGCAAAGATGACGGTCAGTCCCGCGGCTGATTGGACCGGATCGCGGGTGCTCGACCAAGAATCGAGCGACGAGAGCATCCATGGATACCTTCATGAGAAGACTCCGACGGGGACTCTCTGGTAATTGCCTGCCTGGGCGCTCGTGACAGGCTGGACACCTCAATCTCACGCGCCATGGATTCTTCTCCCGCCTGACTTCCTCCTGTCAGCCCAGTACGGCTAAATCTCTGTCCATACGGTCGCAATATCCAGCAAATTTTTGTTGCAACAAGAAAGCATCTCCCTGCCGGCGTAATTAAGGTCGGCCCAAACAGACCAAGGACCTAAAAAAAAGAAGCTCGGGCAAAAAAAGCAAACGCCTTCATCTCGTCTCCCGGTGCTCCCCCCTTCCCTCCAATTGCCCCAATCCCCTCTCTCCCCTCCCCTCCTGTACCCGAGTTCCCCTCCATGTCTCTCCTCGCTCGCCTGTCGTCCCTCGTCTTCCCTGGCC
This sequence comes from Colletotrichum tropicicola, assembly GCA_025962755.1. Classification (NCBI taxonomy): domain Eukaryota; kingdom Fungi; phylum Ascomycota; class Sordariomycetes; order Glomerellales; family Glomerellaceae; genus Colletotrichum; species Colletotrichum tropicicola. Next base: position 105,174 of record JAOWMA010000138.1, read on the forward strand.
TCGGACTGGGCACTGGCAGCCGGGGAGATTCGAGCCGCCCGCTGTCCGCCGCCCGGGACGGGGACGAGGACGAGGACAAGGCCATCGCATAACGTGCATCACCTCATCCAACCTCGACTTGGCTTCGACCGCAAACTAAGCTGGACGGTGTCGACCATGGCAAAGGCACATCATTAGCCGTTTACGTCCGTACCTACTTATCTTCACACACGCCGACGGTACCGAAAGGTGCTTCTAGTACGGGCATATGTACGCAACCCGGGCCTGCAGTCTGCCACTGTCTGCACACATACGTCAGCCAGAAACAAATCTTGGCGAACAAGGTGAACGCCCTCTCGTATGGGCCACCCTGTGCGTTCGGAGAGGTCCATCCTTACCATCCGCCGGCCGCTGAGTGGTTTGCCGCTCACCAGCTGGCCGGGACGGCGGCGTCTGAGATGGTCCCAAACACACAGGAGCAGTCCCTCCCCTGGGTGTCTTGCTCCAGTTCCGATTCAAGACCCTTGGTGCCTCAGCTTCCTCCTCACTGACACTGACCGCGACCGCGACCACGACCTTGGACCCCCAGAACCCTGGCCTTGCCGCAGTGCATGGCGCACTACCACTAGAGCCGCCCAACGATCAGCAGGTTCCGTCCAGCAGAGGCGCCCATCTCGCGCTGCTAAGATTGACCAGGGATCAACCGTCAGGTCGAAGCTCCGGCGGCCAACAGTCAACTGAAGCAGAGCACCGACAGCAGCCTACCTTCTTCAAGGCACTAGCGGGCATGCGGACAGCTTGCTGCTGCGTTCCTCCCGAGGCAATCAGTTGGGACCACAGACAGTGGAGGGCCCAGGAGCTGCACCATGTGCCCTACCTTAGCTCTGCCACCCTCCCAAACGCCGCCAGCGATTCGATGTTGGGTGATTCGAGAGCCCGACCTCCCGCTCCGCACCCGAATGACTTGCCTCGTCCATGTGTGTCTGTACCAAACCATGGGGAGCTCAGACTGGCACGATATACCTCAAATAAGGTACTCTGCATCTATTCTGGGTACGAGGTTCGAGGCGCCACGGCTACGAACACGCCCCTTGTCGCCTTCTGCCCACATGCGAGGTGAAAAGTTCCTGTTGTATTCAACATGGATAGAACCTCGCCTCACAGGCTCACCCGGGCACAACAGAGGGTACCTTTCCGTGTCGACTTTACCTCTTGGGCCAGTTCGTTCCGCTCGTGGTGGAGTTGTCGTCTCGCTAGGCTCATCTTCTGCCTGAGGTGTGGTGTCTGTAGCCTTGCACGGGGAGGGGAGTTGGTTGGGTGAGGGGCAGAGGCAGAGGCAAAGACAGGAGGAAGTGTTCTGTGACAAACACGACACTGTGCGAGACACGGCGCAGGCACCACCTCATCCCATGGCATCATCGCCCGCCAGTCTCGTCTGTCCACCGGCCGCCGCCAACTCTAGCTGGGTTGGCTGACTTGGAACAGGAGTCGCGAGAGAGAGAACATTGTCAAAGAGGTGGACTGACGGGAAGAAGGAAGACGGCCGGGTAGCAGGCGCCTAAACAAATTTCTTTGTCCCCATTGCTGCCGGCCTGACGTTTCCTTCGGCCGAGTCTAGGTCGAGATGGGGTCGTGTCGCGGTGCGCAAGACGCCGCCATGGGTGCTGGAGGTGGTTATCTCGGGTTGGATGCGGCGCGGCACGCCTGTGATGATGAAATGAGGCACGTTGCATGATCGGTAGGTGAGGTTGTTCCATGATTTCTTCTTTGGCGGCAGCCGCACCTCCAGCTCCCCAGGATTTCGATACCACGCTCGGCAGGCGACCAGTCAGACGGGCCGCCGTCCGGCAAGCCGAGTCGTCCTTCCCGTCGCGCACGCCTTGCGCTGCGCCATTGGTCTCTGGAGTCTCGTCGTGTGGTTCATCTGTCTTGGATTTCTTGCCCATGGGGTTTGGTTCTGATATCGAGGCAAGCGAACGTCGCAGGGTCTCCGTCTCCGTCTCCGTGCTGGCTCGTACTGTGTTTTCAACGGCCGAGGCGCGGGAGCGGCCCTCACGGTCCTGCAGCCAGGGCTCTGTCATCTCAAAGCGCAGGGAAGGCGCATGCGGGAAAAATAAAAAAAAAGAAATAAAAACAAAAGAGGAGACGCAGACAGCCCACTTGAGGTGGCCAGCTCAGAGGGGAGCGGTACGTACCTGCCTTACCTCACCAGAGGCGCCTCCACCCCTCCCCTCCCCTCCCCACCACACCACACGGCCACACGGCCCCCAGCCTAACGTTAGCCCAGTCCAGTCCCGTCTGCGTCCAGTCCAGTGTCCATTCATCCTCCGTCACCCACACCCACACTATTTGCCCACTGCCACGCCCACTCCCGGCTCCACTTTTTAGTTTTGCAACCTGGACGAGTGTGAGAGCACGGCGCAGAGGGGAGGACGAGAGGTGGAGAGAGAAGGAGACAACCTGAATCTGCGAGCGGCGACGGCCAACCTGAACACCACCACCACCGCATCACACCTTTTGTGCCCGTCCTGTGCTGACCTGTCTCGCCCTGTCGCAAGTACCGCGCCGCGTACCTGTTCAGAAGGGTACCTCGAGGTAGATTCCACGTCCCGCTCTGCCAGCAATCCGCCCAGCTGCCGCCCCCCCCCAGCGCCCCTTCTCCTGTTGTTGCTCCGGGCCCAGCAAGCGTCCCCGTCCACGACAGCTAAGCACAAGCCGTGGCAGAGCCCACACAGTCCGGAATCCACCCTCGCTCTGGTCTCCATCCAGCCAGCCAGTGACAGTCAGCAGTCACAGTACCGCGCACCGTACCTGAGAGATACCTCAGCAGAGCCCGCCGCCTGCGGCTGCGACCCAGCAAGAGCGCGCGTGCTTGAGCCTTGGACTGACTGCCGCTGCAGAGCAGGCTGCTTGACCACTGTGCCGCTCTGCTCTGCTCTGCTCTGCTCTGCTCTGCTCTGCTCTGCTCTGCTCTGCTCTGCTCTGCTCTGCTCTGCTCTGCTCTGCTCTGTTCCGCGGATGCTGGTACCGCCCGCCGCCGCCGCCGACGCCGCGCAGACGTACGTACATACCTTAATACATCCAAAGTCTACCTCCGGCTCTACATCGACCTCTCGAGCACAAGGCACGCCGCAGCACAACAAGGGGACGGGAACAGCATCGCATTGTGCCCGTAGCGAATTTTTCCTCCTCACACACCCTCTCTTCATACCTTACCCTCTTTTCCCTTCGCTTCCCTTTCTTCGACGTTTTAGACTTTTTAGGGTGTATCATGGATAGCAGCCAGAGCACAACTATTTCCAACGGCACCTCCCAACGTCGCAAGCTCACCAAGAAGCCTCCCTCCCACTACCACACCCGCTCCTCGAGCGGTCTCGATGGTGGCATCGACGCCCAATCTCTCCAGAGCAAACGCAGCTCTACCAGTCTGAGGCGCGCTCCTTCCGCTCCACCTGTGCGGACGACCCCCTCAAACGCTGCCTCTTCTGCTCTTGCCGCCTCCAACAACTCGTCTCCCCGTCACCTTCCCTCCAGCCAGACGCACCTTCCCAATCCCTCCCCCATCCTGCCTCAGGGCCAGTTCGCCGCCGTCGCTCCTTCCCCAAGTGCCTACCACAACCACAACCACAACCACAACCCCCAGGCCCAGACCTCCTCCACCTTCCCAGCCCACGCCCACGCCCACCCGCACCCTCACGCCCACGCCTTCCCTCACCACCAGAACTTTGGCCACCAAAACAATCACCACTTCCAAAACAACAACACCACCGCCAGTCCCGTCGGAATCGGTGTTGGCGTCGGCATCGGCATCGGCATCGCCCACACCAGTGATTCCTCCGCCGACCCCAGCGCGCCTCTGTCGTCCCAACCCCACGACGAATTCATCGGCGCTCCCTTCGACGGTGCCGCGGTGCTGAACCGCATCGAGCAGACCAAGTCGCCCGTCGCCGCCAACCACCCTCTCCCGCACCTCGCCTCCCAGCCGGGTGCTGCTTACCAGCGCCAGAACCCCCCGACGCCGCTGTTCAAGTCTGCCACCGACACGCGCATCAACAAGAGCCCCAGGCTGCGACAGTCCCAGAGCTTCACGAACGATTTCGCAATGATGAACGAAAAATCACAGGGTCGGGTGACGGAGAGCTCAATGATCAGCCCCAAGAGATACTCGGACGAGGCAAAGGAGCCCCGCATGGGCGTCCTGCGCAAGAAGTCGGGCTTTTCTGGCTTCATGAACAGTCTGGTCGGCACGCCAAAGAAGCCCGTCATCTCGGCGCCAGAGAACCCCGTTCACGTCACCCACGTCGGCTACGACAGCTCGACCGGCCAGTTTACCGTCAGTCGCCCTCGTCCTCGCCCTCTTGCCCTTCCCGTCCTCGTGCTCGAGGCCATCACATCCGTGTTTTTTTTTTCCCTTTCGCGAGGCGTCGTCGTCTCTCCTTCGCTTCCTCTCTTTTGTCCTCGAGTCTCGTGTGGCTGACATGTGCGATTGTTCAGGGTCTTCCGAAAGAATGGCAGAGATTGATCAACGAAAGTGGAATTCCCGAGAAGGAACGCAGGGAGAACCCCCAGACCATGGTTGACATCATCACATTCTACAAGGAGACGACCGAGAAGCCAGCCGAGGATCAGGTCTTGGAGAAGTTCCACGATGCCAGAGCGCCTGATTACCGCCAATATGCAAACGCAAGCAACTCGCCGTCGGGTGCCATGTCGCCGGGCATGTATCCGCCAACAAATTATATGGGTATGTCTCCGATGATCAGTCCACCTGCGAGCCCTAGGTTTCCAACTATCAATCATGAAGGATCTTTTGAGAACCCCCGTCAGCCGCCTCCCGTTCCTGGAGTCGGAGGCCCCAAAGGCCCCGGCAAGGATGTGAACCTCATGCCCAGTCGCCCGGCCCCGAAGCCCCCCGTCAGCCTCCCGATGAGGTCCGCTCCCTCGCCCTACCCCGCCAAGGACTCCGGCATTGGAATGTCTCAGCCCGGCGAAGACCTGCCCCCGGTCGCATACCAACCGCCCAAGGAGAACGTGCCCATGCTCCCCGAGGAGCACCGTGGAGAGCACCGATCCCGATCCCGATCCAACTCGCGTGTCAATGGCGCCGCCCCCGGCTACGTACCCCCCACGCCTAACCCTCAGGTCCCCCAGGCGAACGTTTACCAGCAACAACTTATGCAGCAGCAGCAGGAGCAGGCTCTGGCCCAGGCCCAAGCGGCCATGTCTGGTCAGATTGGCCGTGCTCCCAGCAAGAGACAGCCGGCCCAGCAGCCGACCCCGCCTCAATCGCAGCACCAGTATCCCCAAGGTCCCACTGCGAACGGCGGCCCCGGCCAGCGACAGCAGGTTGGCGTGCCTGGCGCGCCCGGTTCCAGGCCCCGTCACCGCCCGAGACAGAGCACCGGTATCGACGTCGTTGCCGCCCTCAAGCGCATCTGCTCCGACGGCGACCCCCGCGAAGTGTACAAGAACTTTAATAAGATTGGTCAGGGCGCTTCCGGTGGTGTTTACACGGGTTACGAGCGAGGAACCAACCGCCTGGTGGCTATCAAGCAGATGAACCTGGAGCAGCAACCGAAGAAGGATCTCATCATCAACGAAATCCTGGTCATGAAGGACAGCTCGCACCCCAACATTGTCAACTTCATTGACAGCTACCTTTGCGGCGGAGAACTCTGGGTCGTCATGGAGTTCATGGAGGGCGGCAGTCTGACCGATGTTGTCACCTTCAACATCATGACTGAGGGCCAGATCGCATCTGTCTGCCGGGAGACGCTGAAGGGCTTGCAGCACCTGCACTCTAAGGGAGTGATTCACCGTGACATCAAGTCCGATAACATTCTCCTGTCGATGGAGGGCAACATCAAGCTGAGTAAGCCGCCCGTTCCCCACGCGTTGAGTTGAGAAGATGCTGACCAACAATAGCCGACTTTGGTTTCTGCGCGACCATCAACGAGGCCCAGAATAAGCGTACCACTATGGTTGGTACGCCTTATTGGATGGCCCCTGAAGTCGTCACACGTAAGGAGTACGGACGCAAGGTCGATATCTGGTCGCTTGGAATCATGGCCATTGAAATGATTGAGGGAGAGCCGCCTTACCTGACCGAGTCTCCTCTGAGAGCCTTGTGGTTGATCGCTACCAACGGCACACCTCAGATCAAAGAGGAGGCACAACTGTCACCAGTCTTCCGGGACTTCCTCTACTTTGCGCTCAAGGTTGACCCTGAGAAGAGAGCCAGCGCGCACGACCTTCTGAGAGTGAGTATATCCTGAGTCATTATAGACATGATTGCTAATGCCCTCCCAGCACGAGTTCATGAAGGGATGTGTCGATCTCTCTCAGCTCTCCCCCTTGGTGCGCGCCGCCAGAGAAGCACGTCTCGCAGAAAAGGCTAGAAAGGGACAGTAGGATGCCTTCAGCCGTGCGTCCAAAGACATCTTTCGGCGGTTGACTCATCGACATTAATCACGACCTTGACGACAACAGACCTCCACAATGGGGCTGTCCTTACCTGTGCATTGAGATACCCCAGGAAGTTTTTGTTGGCCTGGGCATCCCGGCTCGACGAAGCCTGCCATCTGCTCAAAGCACTGCCTTAATCACACAGGGGACCTCGAGTCTCTTTCAATGTGGTGGGGGGGACCGGTGCATGAGACACCATGGCTAGCAGACTTTCGACCCCCGATCATAACTCTACTTGCTTTCAAGATACCACGTCGGAGGATACCTGACCTGTTTCGGCATGGACTCTCTGGCCTTTCTTTTTTCTTCTCAACGACTTCTGCGTGCACACCATCCAGCATCTGCACTTGTTGGCGACCAAGCAAAGTCTCTTTCACTCACAGTTTTTTCTGTTACGCATTACATAGAGGCGACCACAAACCCGGTCTCGCCAGCTTGCCTCAATGCCAGGCTTCAGTTGTATATGGGCAACCTCTCTTCTCATTGGATCGAGACATCCACTTTGGACCAATCGCGTTTTCCCAAGGCTGGTGGCAAACGTCACCATGGAAGTCGGTCGCTTGGAGAGGAGATGAGACGATGAATCGCATGATTTGATTTGGCCAGCGGGAATGGGCGGCCAACTCAATTTTGTCGGGGCAGACAGGCAACCCCTTCTAAACCTGTCGTGTGGGAATTTTTTTTTCTGTTTGTACGGCACATCCGAAAAGAAAAAGGATCGATTTTCAGACGAGACGTTGCTGGACAGTTACGAGATGCCCATTCTTGCGGCTCTTTTTTTCTCTGGTCCCATGTCTCTGCCCACACTGAACGGGGGCATTCTTTACTAGTCATGTGCGAATGGAGGCACTACCATGACAGTGGTTCACCAGCTCTTAGTCTAGAGTCTTGACTAGGTAGAGAAATGACCAATTGAGGCCGAGCAGGCCTAGGAAAGTTAAAAAGTAACTGTCCATGTGCGATGACATCTGATGCTAGTGAGGGTGAGTCGGGATGTTGCAGTCTCACCCCTTTGCCTTACCCCTGGTGGCTCTTGAGGCAATGGGCCGGTCTCTTGGATGTGGGTTTCCATCCAGGCTTTGTCGGGCGCAGTACCGAGTTCAATGGCGACGATAAGGACGCCGACGTGTAGGCCACCAGAAAGAGGCTGCCATCGTCTCTTTGCTTGGCCGTTGCTACGGTGGTTTGCTCTGCCGCGGGTTTGTGGCTGCTGCCACGCGTGTCGGGGAGCTTTTCATTGTTCAACGTTTCTTTGTTCGAGCCCGGCTGAAGGGGGTTGAGCGACAAAAGAGGTTTGTTCAGCAAGCGACGTCCAGGCGAGGTGGCTCTTATTGTGGCCTATGCTTCTCCTTCGGCTCTGGTGCGTTTTGTTGTGGTCGTCCGTTGCATGGGGGTGGGTTTATGGTGCCAGCTGATTTGTGTCTTTTGACTTGCCCGTGTTGGGATTACACGTGGGAAACGGTGGCCATGGAGCTGAGACGGGCCCATGAGGAGATTGCTCTCTGGTTTGCTCGTCTCCCTTGGTGTTGTCTTGCTTCTCTTCGTCTTCTTTTCCGTCGTGTCCCTCGTCATCCCGCAGGTCCGGGACATACCGGATCTACGGGAGAGGCGAAGACGCGAAGCTCCTCGTGTTTTGGTCTTCTCGACCGGGACACCATGAGAACGAACCATTCATCGCGGTTAAGGGACTGTAGCTCAGAAACCCTATCCATGAAATAGGTACGGCCATGTGCGGAACATCGTGTGCTTTCCTCGAAGCGACACCAGAGGCAGCTGGAGCTACATTCTGCTGTAAGCCAGATAAGGATTTTCGTTGCTGTCGTCTAGCGTCTCCTGTATGGAGCGAGACTGGATCAAGCTGAATCTCGCAAGGATAGCAGCCTTCTCTACCGCTCTCTGGGCCAGGTCATCGTTGGGTTGCGAAGGAGGCGGAGTGCGTTCCACCGCTGCTCCGGGTGATCGATTTCTTGTTGTTGGGGCCCAGATGACTTGGTGTCTCTTTGCCGGGCCCTCCGTCTCCGAAGCCGGAAGGGACGGAGAGGTCTATCAGGAGATCGTCAACGCGCATCCTCTCGGCAGCCTTTCTGTTAGGGCGTACTCCCCAGGCATCATTCAGTGCGAGTTAAAGGACTGCGAAGGTAAGCAAGGTGAGGCTACATCTAGTCGCGTCGATCCTCCCGACTCAGTTAGTCTGAGTAACGGCCGCAGTGGTTGTGCTGCTCGGGTCGTCTCTGGGCTGACGGAAACCCTCCTGATGATTGACGCTGAGGTGAGCTGTCCATGCCCGAGATTCCAGATGGCATCACACGACGGCGGACTACAATCAACATTTGGGGGGCATCAATCCGCGTTAGACATGTTTAGACGCCTGCCCTTGGTCTACCTTCCCCCTCGGCCTGTACTCGACCAAGGGGACTGCGGACGACCCCGTCAACACAACGATAGGCACGGCATGGATTGGCGTTGCTTTCTGGCAGCTGTCTGTCTATCCCAAAACGTGAACGATGCTCTGGTGTCACCTCATGGTCAAGGTGAAGCCAAGGATTCGTGGGACAGCCAGGGGAGGGGTCGTAGAACGCGGCGGACAAGGAGTTTTCTATGGCGAGGAGCTCGCAGGAATGCCCGTCTTGGCCCCGCTGCCGTCCTCGCAGCCGGCTGGGACCTCCGGTGTGATGACCCGGAGACCTCGGCTCCGGCCCCGACCAGAGCATCCACATCAGCCTGTCTACCCGGTGTTCCTCTCTCCTCGCCCATGTCCACGTGCGCCTTCCTTTCTTAGGCGTGCTCGGTTCATCCATCCAAGGACCTTGTCTGGTTGGAATGTTTGATAACAGGAGAAGAGTAACGGGTCAACTCGCAATCAGACCTGCAAATTTGAACATGTGCCAGTGATCCATCGAAACCATGCTCGTTTGTCACTTGGGGCCCCTCCCATGATTTGCACACTCGACAAAGATGACCACCTGCAAAGTTTTAACTTCGTAGGCTGAGAGCGAGACTGGCCTGGGACATATGGAGCTCTTCCATCTCTGTGCCCCAGAACGACTATCCAAGGAGCAATTCCAAAGAGCATTGAAAAGAACGAGATGCTTTACTCTGGTGGCCTCAACCACAAATGCCAAGAGAAATGGCGGTGCCGGTCCGGTTTTCAACATGGGTCAAAGTGCACACAGAACCGCTCAAGCCTCTCGCGGTTTCGGTTGCAACGACTGGCACCAAGTCTACCTTTCGAATCACCTTTTTTTTTCTCTCTCTCTTTGAGCGGCGACGCTTGTCATGCCCTCGCATTTTGGGGTCTGAGCATTTTGCCCCTCCACCCTTTCTGCAACTAGCACCAGTCTCCAGCATGTCACATCACCATCATGAATCAGGGCCGGCCGGGGAGACAGGGTAGGCTATTCCGGCGGGTTTACAGGGAAGCTCCATGGCTGGTTTGTGAGCAAGGCCAACCGATGGACAATAGAGACATGCAAATTTTCAGCACCCAAGAGACAGCAGGTGCATGCGCAGAATCTCTCAACTGAGAGAAATGACAAAACAAGACAAGATCCTTGGCAGAGAAGCCTACCCGCCGCGGCGGTATGGGGGCGGATGGATGGGCCCCCACGGCACCCACGCTCGGCCACGGTATCCCAGCGAGCACAGCGGTGGGGACCGGGAAGCCCTGACTTGCGCGGGCTTCCAGAAGCTCTCTTCCGTCGGGAAAGACAAAAAAATCCTCACCGCAGCCCGACACTCGTAACATGTCTGCAGGGTCTGCAGAGAAACCCCGCTGAAGAATCCCTTGCCCAACCGCAGCTCAGGCTGATGATGTCGGCGACCATACATACAGCAACTGATCGAGTAGACCGCAGTGGCGGTCTGCCCAAAAATGTGGCTCAATAGTGGTGCTGGCAGGTCTTGATTTGCTGTCGACAAAAGGTCTTGCGCCTAACGGGTGAGAGCTCTCGAGGCAGTGGCACGATCTAGCCGTCACCGACTATTCCGGCACCCAGCCTGCTCCAGTCACCTCAGAATCATATGAGGTTGTCGCCGTAGGGCGAGACGCGGGGCGGCTTTGGCCGCACAACCGGTGGTGACCGGCGCCGCGGTGACGAGCAGCTCGACTGCATTGGGGCCACCCGATGCGTCTGCATTGCAGGAGACAGCTGCACGGCTGTTGGGCCTGGCGCGAGACGCGTCCGCGAATGGCTGGCAGCTCCGAGGACAGAATATAGCCTCGAGAAAACAATTATCAATCAGTTCCAACGCCTCCTATGATTTCCAATGTGACCAGTCACCTACCGGCCCAGGTCGATCGGAGGTTTAATATGCAGGCTCATCATCTGACAATGTTGTTGCGGAGCCAAGCCACAACAAGGATGGAAGGCCGTTGCTTGGCCCTGCGAGGTCGAAATGACTGCGTAAAGGTTGCTCGTAGGTTTGAGTAGTTGCAGTTGCGCAGCTAGGGACGAACGGTGACGGAGGAGGTCAGGTCGAGAACCCACAATTATGAAGCTAGCAGGATGCCGGACCCGCCGTCCCGTACGATGTTTCGACGCCATGGAGCCGGCATGGCAGGCTCTGAGCCGCGGAGGCGGAGGCGGAGACGGCAAGCTGAAGCTGGACGACGGGACGGGTCACGATGAAGCACAGCAAGGCGGCCTGTGCTTCCACAGACGGACGGGTTTTGTGGGGACGGGCGGTGCGCGTTCGCAGGGTTGCATGGCAGGGACTAGAAGGTCGGAGCTCTCGTGGAGCGCTGCCCGGTCGATTTGCGTGCGTAATGGGAACAATAAGTCGGAGACGTTCAGCGATCCGCATCGAATGTTTCGCTCCCTTGTGGTCATCGCGATGGGCCCGAGAGGTGGACAACCTGACCATCCGAGGCTGGCGGCGGCGGGCACCTGGATGAAGCGGCCGAAGGCCGGTGATAGTCCGCCAGAGACCCGACCCAACTGTTCGGACGAGATGCTCGCAATTGGGCCGTCTAGACTCGACTCGAGCCAGAGTAAAAATTTCGACCGGGCCAGGGTGGCAGCTGTGGCCAAGTTTGTGAGTCCCCTAAAGGGAAAAGCTCGGGCATGTGTTAAGGTTTTGGTCTTGGCGTGGGTAGGTCTAAATTGCCCATTTCCATTTAAAGATCCCTCACCTTCGGACTCAGGAGACGTCAGGCAGGCAGGTACGGATCTTACCTGAGGTAACGGACACAGCTGAGGAAGGCGCATTGGAAGGCCGGCGCCACACGTAAACGAAAGGAAGGAAGGCGGGGGACTCAACACGGGCAATCACCCCCACCGCTCTTGCAGCTGAACACGAGGTAAGGTAAGGTAGGAAGGTATCTTCGGAGTCTCCCTTCTTTCCGCCATAGTACCACCATACGGGTGAGGTGCTTGGTTGAGAAACGCAAGAGCGACTCCGGTCGAGTCCTTCCGCACCTCGCTGTTGCGGCTCTCCAGGCATGTCTTGGCCAAGTCGGCCAATGCAACGCCCAAATCTTTTTCCATCATCTGACCAGCCTCAATAAGACACCCATGGCATCGACAAGCCCATGGCTGACGGTCGTCCGCCGCGGCATGCCGCCTCCAGAGTCTACCGTCTAGGCACCTTTGACGAGCTTCTCTGCGTGGCGCAGCCAGCTGCTCTCCCGAGTTCCACGCTGGTTCCACGGCGACCAGGGACGGGGAGCATCCCCTTTCTCCACGCTCAAGGTCGCTACCTTACGGCCCCCCAATCTGGGAACGGGGACAGCTCTCCCTCCCTCTCTCGCCATTCCAGAGCTATCCTTGCGCCTACCCTGACACCGTGAGCTGGCAACAGGCTTGAGCCAGCTCCGGCTTGTTTGCCCGTTGTCCATGCCTACACTACGCCTGGCCTGATTCGGACGCACACACCTGCTGGGAGATCTCAGGAACAACTCCAGAAGACAGAAATTTCAGTCTTGCCCCCCACATTCTCGCCAGAGTGTGCATTATGGCAACCCATCCGAGACTGGGGTCTGAGGACCTTCTGCTGTCGACCCCTGCTGCCGGCGCATGCCGACAGCGCCAAGGGTGCTCGAGCTGCAGGCCTCGCAAGGGGAACGGGGTCTCCCAGTCCCAAATTTAGGACCTTCGACCACCATACGACCGGCTAGAAATGTCCCTTCTAGTGCTATGGATTCGACAGAGACGGCTGCCAGCCAGTGCACAGACAAGCTTCTCGACGCCCAGTCCAGACTGCCTTGGAGGCTCTTGGGCACCAACGTGCCAAAGCCTTCCTGGCTGGCCGCCCGGGGGATAAACGGAATGGTGGCGGGGGAAGAGAGGCTCCAGGGGCCAGGTAGCTCAGGAGAAAAAAAAGCTACCCCTGTTGCAATGTCACCACCGAGGACAAGGGAGCAGCGCAGCACTACCGGACAGCTGTCCGTCCCACGTTTTTTGGTTCCTGGATGAGATGTGTCGCTCGGGGTACAATCTGAGCGACGAACAGTCGGGTGAGACGGTTCCTGGGGCTAGTTGCAGCCACGTGCCCCGTTCCAGCCCACCGTCCAGAGCAAAGGGCCATCTTGAGCTTTCTTCTACCCTTTCCGCAACTCGGTAGTCGCTCGACTGTTGATGCCGCGGGCGGAATATAAGTTCCAAGCCTCGATGGCGCTCCTCAACCGAACTAGACGCAAGAGCCTCCTCCCGCGCTTCCACCCAAATGTGTGGCCTCGTCTTGATGCTATTCTAGTCACGAGAAAAGGCGCTGGCTTGCGAAGCCCTGGTAATTGCTGCGCTGGTGCTGTCCAGTGCCGGCTTGCAACCAACTCGCTACACCCAGAGCTCCATGATGAATGCGAGCTGTACGTCTTGGCCAAAACATCCCGTTTCGAGGCTTCCGGCCAGCGAAACGGGCTCTTGGTAAGTTGTCCGACCGTCAATAACGAGATTACGCACGCCTCATCCGGGTTCCCCATCTGCCGTAATGTTTTAATCAATCTCGTCGCGTTCAGCTGACCGACTCTCATCCCGTGTCCTTTCCTTTCTCGTGTCGGAGACATGGGCTCGAGAGACAATCTCATCAAACCCCAACCCCTTCCCCGGGAGCGAAATCGGAGAAGGTGCCTTGCATCTGAGACCTGCCCCGAGCCTGCATACATCTCAGACAGAGGGACGGCGGGACGACAGACACGTCAGGCGAACCGCCAGTAGTGTACCTTCATGCATCAATGCACTGAGCTCGCCGCGCGGTTCGGGTCACGGAGCGTTGTGAGGCGAGCTTGGCCACCGTGGCGCCAGAAAAAACTTGAGAGCTGCACAACAGGAGAGAACAACGGCGAAGAGAAGGCGAGCGCACGTTGGGTAGAAACAGAGTTCTGGACTACAGGGGCGGCCGGACAGCCTTACCGCACCGATGATCTCGCTCGCCCACACCACCTGTCGCTGACTCGGGCGACGCGGATTCGTCTTTGATCTAGACGTTGAGCGGCCGTTGACCAGCTTTTGGACTCCCAACCCATCATCAGATCAGAGTGGCAGATCTCAGCCTCGAGCACCAGAGGCACGTGTCTGCATCGGCTTAGGTAGGCTGAGGACCTGGAAACTCCAGGCCAGGGCCCACCATCTACATCATAGCGCCCCATCCTCTCGCCAGCTTGTCAGAACAGAGGCTGGAAGTGCGCAACAGGGGATCGACACGCCGCCATTTGCCACTTGGCCGTTTGTGTTTGCCTCCATCTCCACGCCGTTACTGCCGTCTTCCGACAATTTGCGCGGGTGATGGAAGTGACGGAACAAGACTCATTCCTCACTGTCTCTGTCGTCCTCAATAAGGTAAAATGGGGAAGGTTCAATCGGTCAGGATCCATTTGGGCCACTTGGAGATCAGTGGGCACAAAGTGGCCGCTGTGGACTCCGTCAGACGGGCCGCAGCTATGATGCAAAAGATACCCCTGTTCACGATGTTTGGTGCAACAACGGTTCAGAGAGATTGCCAGGCTTGGAAAGCAACATGGCCCAGGTTGCGGCCACTGACATTGGCATGAGTTGGTTGCTGAAGCCAGTTCGTCTCTCAGAGTCAAGGTCCCAGACTCCAGACACAGTTTCCTCAGAAACCGAATCAGACACGGAAGAAACAGGTGGCAAACAGCCCGGCGTCGGGGGCCCTCACCATGCGCCCGACTCAAGAACGGGGGGCTAATTACCTATCTATGTTGAGATGGAGAAGGGATGGGTGCGTCCAGAAGGATACCGGACACCGCCAACCCAGTCGGAGACTTCCTCGCGGCAAACCAGCAAGCAAGCAACATCCCGGAGAGAGCATCCCGCTGCCCCCCTCCATCAAATCTGCAGCCCACACGATGACGCCCCATAGACCATAGACGGCTCCCGTCCCGTGGCCAGCTGCGTGGCACCCACTTCCCCCGTTGATGCCGGATTCCTATCAGCAACACCAGGTCGCCTCAACTGCAAGCTTTCCTTCTGTCGACGGCGGGATTCACGACAAGAGCTAGCCATCGTCCCATCTCGGACCACTGCGTCGGCAGGGTCCTGCCTGATGTGCTGTCACTGCCGCCGTCTGTCATGCACCCGAAGTGTGAAATTTTGTGTGATTAATCTAATTGAGCTAACAAAACTGCTATCTAACGCCCCCTACCCCTACCCCCTACCCCCTATAGTTACCTATCTTAACCTCTAACTTAGTTAATAATATTATATATCTCTTTTAAGAAGTCTTTATAATAACTAATTAATATCTATTTAATTTCACTTTTATTTATATATACTATAAGGTTACTCTCTATCTTAGTAAAAGTATTTTTAATATAATAAAGTTAATTTTTTTAATACTAAGTAAAACCTTATTAATATTAAGTAAGATATATAATATTAAAGTAAAACTTATATTATACTT